>WSTV01000471.1:0-23769 GCA_019632285.1 Tulasnella sp. 332 | reverse complement strand
ATATCCCGGAAGACAGTTCGAATCCAACGAGTCTACCCAGGGTGAGGCACGGAGATGACGGAAGGAAAGTTCATCGGCACTATGCCAGAGGAGCCCAAAGATGCTTTTTGAAGAAGGAACCCCCCCCCCCCCGACGACTAGACGACATGATAACACAAATGTGCCTCTTCCCTAGTGCCTCACTCATGCTCATAATCGTACATATGTTAGCTCCCGTCCCTCATTGACCCCCCTCGTCCTCGCTCTCGCCCCCGTCAATTTCCCTCTCCTCACAATCATCCTCTCCTATCCTTTTCGTTCCTGTTTTTATTTATCGCACTCCCTGGGCGTGTATCCTTGTGGCACTCACTCCAACGAGTTCAATGCGAAATGCGTGACGCCTCTTGTTGGGCAGTGGATGATCAGCTCGGTGTCGAAACCCGCTCAATATGAGTCAGTGTAAGCAACCGAAACGAACACGAAGCGATCAGAAGGACCATGAGATCTTTTTTTTGTTTTTGTTTTTGTTTTTGTTTTGTTTTGTTTTCTCGTCTCAATGTCCCCTTCGAGCGTTTCAGAAATGATGGTAAATTTTCAATCGGGTTCACCGCTGCTTCTATGCTATGACCACGGCCGTTGCTCTGCCAACCAATCTTTTCCACATCACCATTTTTCTTCCTTTCTAGACGGTTCAAGCTAAAAATAATCAATGCATATCGGGAAGATTGAACAGATGGGATCGGGACGTTCAAGCAAAGGAGATGACGTGTGCGACAAATCCCCAGACGTGTGTCCGAGAGAAGACAAGGAAGAAGAAGAAGAAGAAAGAAGAAGAAAAAAGGTGCGATCATAGGGATGATCCACCCAGGCCTCTGACTAGCGAGGTCACCTGAATCCTCCATTCGCCTCCATTTTTTACATCTTCATCCCTAGACCGAAAACGGATCCTCAACCGGAGCGCTCATATGACACGTTTGAATTCCCTCCCCCCCCCCTCCCCCGAGGATGAAATTTGAGCCTTTTCGATGTCGTCGGGTTCCAAGTGAGATGACGTCTCTCCGAATGGTGAGCTGGAGTCGAGCATGAAGTTCCACCTGTACAACGTCGAGTTCCGTCATGGCCTTCCTCCATCGTCCCCCGTATCGACGCGACATGGCATCCAACAAAGCCGTCTCCTGCCACGCGACGAAGCTATAGCCGCTCAAGACTCGCCAATGGCCATCGTGTCATATCGCCAACTCTGACAGCTTGGCAGAGAAAGTCCAACAGTATGTTGGAGTGTGCTAAGTCTAGCCTAAGGGAGAAAAAAAAAAGAGTCTAATTTGGGTGACGGGATACTTGAGGTGAAGGGGTATGAGGAGGTCATCAGAAGTCTCGACGTGCGATATCTCGAAGTCCATCTCAGCGCCTGCTCCCTCTACCCGCTTTGGAAGAGGGTAATCGCACCACCGCTGTGATCCTGGTGGTTTGGTCCTGTGAGAAAGCGCTCGAGCGGAGACGGAGAGATTTGCGTTGTGACCATTCGACGTGGATTGAATACGATAATGACCAATAAACCTTGAGCATGGAGAAGATGTGGATGAGGGGTGGATCATCGAAAAGAATCCAACGGTAGAGTGAGGCTGTTCGTTGTAAGACATGAAGGTTGCTCTGTATGCCAGGGTGCAGATCGTGGCGAGGATGATGTGAAATAACGGTGAGGAAAGGTCTGATATAAATAGCCGCTGCGGTTTTGAGGGATTGATGGTGTTAGCTGGAGGGAGGTATAGATTGTTGATAACTGCGAGATGTGCCAGAGGGCGGTTGATAAGACCTGGTGACGCGGATGGCAAGTCGAGAAGTTGTCATTGCGTGGGGCGTGTGGCCTTGACCTCCAAGGCTTTTAAGATGAAGCGTCTCCAGGCGGCCGTACAGGATCGCCGAGTCCCAAAGAATGCTGACTCCTCGGAGGATGACATGACACAGCCGAACTGCTGTTCCATCTGATATGTCAACAGCGAGTTTGCTGCCGAAGGACTGGATCGTGAGGCTTTCGAGAGCTGGGAATGAAAGATGACGGAGACAAAACAGAAAGCCACGATCGAGAGCATCGGTGGGGTAGTTGACTGCTGGCGATCGCCATCGGTGGCCTTGAGGGGATGAAAAGGTTCATGAAGGTATCGTCTTGGGCGTCTTCAGCGCGATGTGTGCAGAGATGGGTCACATCGAGGATGGTTTCTGTGGCTCTTTCAAGGGCTTGGGAAAGGAGTGACAAAGGATAGCTGGACGATACGACGCGCTAGAAGGAGGGTGTGTTCTTGGTGAGATGAAACCACGTGTGCGGGACGGAAGCGAGCCTGGGTCGAGCTCTTGAACAGGTAAAGGGTCGGAAGCTACTTTTTTCGAGGTTGTCTTGCAGTGCCAGAGAAAGTATCTCGCATAGCACGTCAAGAGCTAGGTGGTCAAGTGAGAGTGCGAAGTTGTGCGATCGGTATGGTTCGGCCATGATTTCGTGAAGCTACGTGATTAGCTGGGTTATGCAGGTCGTGGTCCCTTAGAGGTTTTGGTTTCGCCTCGTCACGTCGCACCCATTTTGGCTGCTTTCGGAGAGGAAATAGTGAGATTCAGCGTGTGGGAGAGCCTTTATGTTACGAGTAACTGACCTGTGTGGTTGTAAGGAAGACAGCTCTCGGGATGCTTCCTGTAGGAGCCAAGTAGCCTTTTCGATCATCTCAGCCATGGAGAAGGACATTCCGGTTCACCAGTGAAGTTCGAGGAGATAGAGCGGTTTGCAGGTTTGCTAGTCACATGGTTTGAACATTCCTCGAGGCCGTGCAACACCGTGAGGTCCATGATGGCGATTCTTGACCAGCACTGCCGACCGTTTCGTCATGACGAGAGGGACCGCACCCTTTCGAATAGACCTACCTTACTCGTCCAATAGCTTATTGCGAAGCAAGTAGGAGAGATACTGTGTCTTTCATTAGAAACTGGACCCTCTCACATTTTGTACCCCGCTGGACAGGGCCAATAGTCGCATGTGAAGCGAAGTTGACGAAGTCTACCCAAAATGAGGCTCCATGGTCACGCAAGAAAAGCTTATCAGGAAATATATGCAAAGCTACGAACAACCGACTGGATGACAAGGAATCACAGATGAGCGATCCGTCGTCTCTTAGAGCGAAACCCGGTTGATCAGGCCGGGAATGCCAAGGATGTGAGTAAAAAACGGGTTTCCCGCGAACTGAGATACGATGAGCAGCGATGTTTCCAAAAACCATAAAACCCTAGAGAGAACAAAAACGAGGAGATAAAGGAACTGAAACTGAAACTGGCAGGATAGATACCGATAGAAAATGAGAGCGATTGAAGATGGAGGCCAGTGGATGGAATGCGTTGGATTGGTGGGCTTCGAATGGTGGCTTATATAATGGCTATGGATGGGTATGGCGGTCCTAGAGATGTAGGGGAAACGGGGAGGGACAAATCGCCGACAAAGTGGCCTATTGAGGTTGCAGTGTGGTTGCTTGATGACGAAGAATGAAGATAGGCGTCGGTAGGTACATTCCGGTAGTGTCGCGCCTTTGGAGGATATCTCTCGTCTCAACGATGGCGACGGCGAACAACCGCAACACAGCGTCGGGCACCGTCCATGGCCCTTCCAAACGCCGTTGGCTTCGCTGGAAGGAGCGGCCTGATGATACAGTCCTTCGCCATCTGTCGCGCAACCAGTCGTCGGCTCTTCTTCTCGTCCATCGAGTAGTACTTGGTCACGAGCTAGTATGAATGATGAAAAACGATCAGCGTGATAACCACCAAGCGTAGATACAGGATCATGTCTCACCTCCATCGCCACCGCTGCCGTCCGCCTCTTCTCATAGCCGGGATAAAGACAGCTTTGGACTATAGTCACGAGCCGCCCCCGTCTATCTTCCCACTCGGTCGAATCACCATGATCCCAGAGCTTCTGCTGCATCAAGATCTTCATCACCATGCCGACTGCGAAGACGTCACGGGCACAATGGACACCGAAGGCCGTTTCCTCTGGCATGTAACCATCGGTTCCGCCGGATACCAGAGTTGAGCCTTTAATTCTGGTAAACCCGAAATCGCAAAAGACCAGGCGACCATCTTGCGCAAGCAGAACATTTTGGGGCTTGATGTCGGCGTGAACCATGTCGCGCGCCTCCAACTCAAGCACCCCAGCGAGCAGCTAGGAAGGAATAGGGATGGGCGTCATTCGATGGACATTGGGGCGGACGTCGAGACGGATGTCCTACCTGGTACATGATCGCCGCGCAAGTTTCCTTCGTCCACTTACTCGACGCCCTACCACTCATCAGACCATAAAGCGAAGTACCGTGGATGTACTCCATCCTCATAGAGCTAACGCCTGCTTCCGGGTCTTCCCAGAACTCCTTGCCTTGGACGAGGTGTACCGCACCCTTCGTTGTCCGCATGTGGGCCCACTCGAGCATGGCGATGAGGCGAAGTTCGACAGCGCTGTCGCTTGGGTTTGGGATCCAGGAGGACTGCTTCACGGCGGTGAACTCGTCAGAAGCGGACCTGTGAAGCTCTACGGCCCCATAAGCACTGCAGAGATCACTTGTCAGTATCAGATCAAGTTCAACGTCACCAAGAGATAACCTACCCTCTACCGAGAGCTTTGACTTTTGTCGTAAGCGTCTCAGGCATGCGGGCTGAGTTCTCGATCCAAAAGTAGTTGGCAAGTTTCTCTTTAACCAACATTTCCATTGGCGGGTTTACATCTTCGAATGCGATCTTGACTTTGGGTGGTGGTGCGACGGTAGGAGGAGGGATGTGGAGCTGAGGGAACATAAGATCATGGAGCTCCAGCAAAGCCGGAGCGACACCACGGCCTAAAATGGAGGCTCATGGTTAGAAATGGTTGCAAGAGAGCTCGAAAGTCAGGGAACTGACCGGAAATGGGTTGCGGATTGTGAGGACCATTAAAAGCTTCGGCGCAGATACGTGAGGCGTTAAAAACCGCATGATCTAGAGAATATTTTACATTATGAGGGCTGAATCAGGAAGTCTAGTTGTCTGGATCTAGCATACCTTCAGCAGGGTTGAGGGGAGTGAGGTAGGCGGGGACGGGGGCGGGATCGGGAGAGGTCCCGACAGCGAGGGCGGGAGCACCAACGTCTGAATCGGGATTTAATGCGTCAAGCGCAGTGTGCAAGGTAGAGAGAGGAGTAGGCGTCGGGGAGTGAAGATGGTTGTGTGAAATGTTTCGTGTCGGCCGTCGTCCACCAGACGGTCCACAAGCCTCCAACGCGAGCGCAGTGCGCGGTTGGTTCGCGAGAGGACTGGGGGTGTTCTTTTTGAATGCCGCATCAACATTCAAGAGGTTGTTGCGATGAATATAGGGCGATGGCTCTGCGGCTAGAAAGTCACAGTAACGTCAGCTACGCGTACATCTTAGCACTCGATCGCGACTCACTCCTTGGATTTGGTGTCCAGCCGTCGATTTCCTTTCCAGAGCTTTGACTATAACATGATGGGCTTGATGGGTAATCGCATAGTGGTGTCGATGCCGGTACGTATGGTGCTGAAGAATCGGCACGTTAGCTCAGTGCTCAACAAGCGGAGAGGTGGTCACTGACCGATACCCTCAGTGAGCGCGTGAGGTGCGGTGAAGAAGCTAGAAGAGGTGTTATGGGCATAGGCGGAATACAAATTATACGTGGCTGTAGCATCATCGCAGCTCGTAGAGTATTGTAGTGTGGGATACTCTTTGACAGCGACGGCGGGAGGGGCAGTTGGGGATTGAATGGACGACGAGGAGGGCGCGTCGGACCCTATCCCTGGGGAGATGGGGCCTGAGATCAGGACCCCATCTCGTCTTGCGTGACCACCATCGTCTCCATCCTCAATGGGAGCTGAAGCTACGGCAGACTCCTACAGCGGAAAGCGGAGAACTTAGCTTCCGAGGAATGGCGGCATGGACAGTCGCGAGCCTACTCGGATATTTTCACTCACAATACCTGCGACGACGCCATTCGAGCCATCGCTGTTCTTTCGACGAGCGGCAGTCGCAATCTTCGCTATCGTGGTCTTGAAAGCCTTCGGCGCCTTTGAAACCTCTCGTCGAATGATCTTGAGAGCGGCCTTGAAGGAAGGCATGTTCGTGTGGAGGCTCGACAGGCTACAAGCTGTGGATTCTGTGAGTGCTGATGATGATAATCAAAAAAGTGTAGAGTAGTAGCTTGTGCTGGATACGAGAGCAAGGAGGGGATGAAAGAGGAAGCGCTGAAGAAAAAATACTTTTTTGCATCTGAATGCATTCCGATCTGGTCTCAACAGTGCAGCGCGGCCCACCGACGCGGTCACGTTGCCTTGAGCGACGCGTTCATCACGTCGAGATTGAATTCAAAACAGCGGGATGAATGAAGAATAATGGGGTTGCACCATGACTTGATGCTCTGCGCGAGTGAGGCTGCATATCTCACTCAATCGAGGACAGCTGCCACAAAATGCAAGGCCAATGCCTCGTACACCCCAAACGGTGTATTGTATTTGTGATAATGGAAGCGCTCGATAGTCAAGCAGGATGATGATACCCCAACAAGCCAATATCGTCCCAGAGGGCAGTCCCGAGGGCTTGACGTTCCTAGTTGATTTTCAGGCAACTTCATGCTTCGAGATCATTATATGCAGCACGGAGGAGACATCGCAAGTCGTTTTTCTGCCTAAGTAAGTCATTTCTCTGGCGCTTATTTCCGAATCCAAGAGCAGAGCTGGCGGATCTGGTTCTGTCTTCCAAATGGTAAGCGGAGTGCTCTCAGTCGGATAGTTGACGGGCCACGTCAATCATAATATATATATTGGCGTCCAGAATCCGACAACGACTGGAGATCCCGGGCCATCGAGTGGCGTCCTCGAGGAGTTGCGGTGTTTGCCCTCGATAACAACACGTATCTGGCCGCCAAGTGAAGCCCTTGATCTGATGTAGGCGAGCGACTGGTCGCAAAGTTCTACACGTCTGATTCTGCCAAGTCATAGCTCTTACAAACGGGCAGGAGCTGAAGTGATACGCATATCTTGGCGGCAAGGAACAATCCTTCAAACCTTCGACACCCAAAGATTGGTCTAGAGCTAAATGTCAACCAACATCAACATATTATACACTCCTATGTACACTCTAGCGCGGAAGTACCGCCGATGCTTATGCGCCAACGACTTTACTATATTGATGGTCGATTCAAACCGTTCCACCTGAAGCGCAACTCACGTACTCGCGAGCTCTTGGACAAGACCTAGGCTCTAGCCGCTGTTCCAATTCTCGGCACCCAAGATCTTTGAATGAAATCAGTCATACGCATACGCTGTTCTTACTCATCGTGTCTACTTCATGAATGTGCGTTCGACAAGGCGATCGCGCTAACCGCAAGCAAAACCGGTGTCGGCAATCTCTTTTCGACTATTCTCTTGCACCCACGAACCGTTTTCCATGCGCTCCTTGCAGAGTTGGGTTGATCGCACAAATTGTGTAACTTCTGTCCCGAGCATATTCACCTTGCCACAAATACGATCCCCACACGACCCTGTTACCGTGTTGAACGAAGCTGCTCGATGGTTAACTAAACAACCATCGCATACTAACATGGAAGAAATACGAGGCAGAAATACCGATGCAGTGCGGTTGACTCTCGTGATCTTATTAGCAGCAGCAGCCCTTACAGTCACGACGTACTCAGAGGCGGGGTGGAATGTTCCATCCAACACGAGCTATATTTTGATCTGGAGAGGATGACCTAGGTGTTCAAAGACATCGCAATGCAGGCGACGAGATCTTTGCGTCCTAGCGTTCTACACACCCAGATTGTCGTAGCCAAGCGGGGCGACCAGATGAAAATTTATGGGAGAAACAGATCGTGGCCTCAAATCGAAGCTTGACACGCCACACCGAAAAATCACAGGGCGCTATAACCCAGCCTGCTGCTTCCAAAAAGTGCGAGAAGTAAACCATTGCTTCCGTAGCGAATCCACATACTGAAATCTACAAGTCACCAAAACTGAGAAGCCATCAGGATACTATCAGTTTCTGATCTGATATTGAAACAGAGAAGATGCTCACCGGTCGGGAAGCACCACAGGGGCGATGAGGCTCCATCCATAAAGGACGATGCATACCCAGCTCGAGACGACCCGCATCCACATCGCGACGGCTGACCGGCCGATATAGACGTCCTGCTCCAGATCGGAAGTGGGCGAGCTTGTGTGGATAACGTGCCTACACAAAAATAGTCAATCAACTCCGGTTACGTGGCGGAAGTTCAAGACTCATGTGTACCAATCAGTCAGAAGCTCGCCAACATACATCGCCCCCATAACGAATATCACGTGAAACCAAGAATACTAAGCCCGGAAGTAAAAAGTCAAATTCTCTATTTGCACACTGATGAATCATGAGACAACTCACGTTATACTTTGTGCCCGATCGCTCATCATCTCTCTCTTCTCCTGCAATCTCCTGCTCGTCATCCGAATCCTGCTCGTTATCCTCCTCATATAATGCTGACGCTGGAATCGCGCCGGCCTCAACGGCAGCCAACAGTGCCTGATACCTGGGCGTATCCTTCTTTGGTCCTGGCTGTGTCGTCACAAGCCCTACCCTACTCGAAGTCTCAAACAAGCTATCCCCATCCCCGTTGTTTACGGGCAACGCAATCGCAGCCTTCTTTGCCTTCTTTCCAACCAGCGCTCGGCTTTGGGTCGCAGCTCGGCTCGTAGAGTAGGCGATGGCGAGGAAGGTGAATACCGCACCAAGGACGATGGTTGAGCGGTGCGTAGTATCGACCGAGCCAGGCGCACGGTTGTGAATCGGGTTGCACTGCGGTCCGCCGCTTGTGTTGTTTCCAACCGCAGACATGATGAGGTAGGTGCAGTATGCGGCGACCATCCCGCTTTGTGCTAGACCGCTGCGCGGATTCGCCTCTTGAACTGCTGGATGTATGGCCATGATGGTGATGACGATAGAAAGAGCGAGGTTGAAGGAGATGAAGAATTGATTGAGGGTGCACCCGTCTTTGGCGAAGAATCCATACATGATCCCAGTGAGGGTTATTGCCGCTGCATAGAGTGCCGCGGTGGAGCCGATGAGCACCCATTGCCACAGATTTGACGATGGACTGTTCTCCCAGTTCTCCAAACACATCTCGGACCACGAGTGCGCGAAGTCGATGAGGAGGATCAGTCCAAGAATGATGAACAACGTAGCCCCGAGTAAGGATACATAATTCCCCCAGAACATGAAGAATCCGTTCGGGATGAAGAACGATATGGCGACGAGGATGAGCCATAGAAGGACCTTGGGACCCCAGAATCCATTCTGAATAGCGGCTCGTTTGGACTTGGTATCTTTTACGCCGATGAGGATGAGTGAGAGGATGGTATGGAGGAGACAGAGGGCGAAGCAAATGCGGTGCACAGCGAGGACGCCGTAGCACTTGCCACCTTCGCAGTCCATGGAGAGGTAGCCTTTGGACCATTCTTCTAGTTTCTTGTAGACCAAGGGTGTGCGCATGAGCCATGCGAGCATAGAGTTGAGGCAGAAGATGATCTGTTATAGGAAGAGAGATGATCAGGTCGATTGGGTCACCTGGTACTATGGAACTGCGCACCGCGAAGCCGACTCGTGTAGCGATGGACGAATTGCAGTTACATGATTTGAAGAACATGGACTGTATGAGCGCGGATTAGCTGTTGTAGCTACTATTGGGCCCTCGAGCTATAAGAAACGCACCGCTGAGAAGCACCCCAAAGATCAGTTCTTTGTCAGGACAGCATCAGTGTAAGATTCATCCTGCGTACCTGCAGTCGAAGCAAAGCAAAACGAAAAACCAGCTACACATGATGTGATTATTCCAGCTAGTGGACCAGTCAAGAAAGGGATAGAGAGGAAGCCACCCATGGAGGTCAAGGTGGTGATGGTCGTGCGGATAGGGGCAAGCCAGTTCAGATTTCGATTTCGACTTCTATGTACCCCTGGATTGGTGCTCCCGCAGGCTAACCAGAACAGGCTGGCAGATCTGAGCAAGAAATAGGGGGTGCTCTCGTTCGATCGAGTGCGTGATAATATTGCGATAGCTCAAGGTGATGGTACAAGCGATAAGTTCATCAATCTGCGACTGCTACCGTCCTAGCAAGCGGGCAGCTCCTCTATCCTCCCACCCAACACATGCTCCTACTTCCGCTTCCAGTAGGCGCTATTGACAGCGTACCCTTGTGCGAAATCGAATATGCTCTCCCCGACGCCGAGATATTTGTCTGCTATCGACCGGAAGCTGTCATCTGAGATGGATGCGGTGTTCACTCTGATAGACAATTCGTCAATGTTGAGGTATCCAGGCTGAGACATTTAGGAGACTTACTCGAATCCGCTCGACCGCTTGATTCCAGCGAGGACAGTAGAAAGTAGGACTGCGTCGACAGCGTAGTGTGTTAGACGACCAAGGACCATGGTATGGAGGATGACGACGTGTAGAGAGTTGCGGGAATAGGTTCAGAGCTTGATAAAGAATGATAAATCCTATCAGTGAGTGTATAAATGCTCATTTGGAGGGATACGTACTCAAAGGAGGATAGCTGACGACTCGTTCGGCTTGAAGAGTACGAGCTTAGGAGTGTGATCAGATCAAGATCACCGCTTTCGTTACATTTCTTACCTGACTGGCCCGCACTCTTAATACCCTTCGTCCTCTTCTCCAAATCTTTGCATTTCCCTATTGAAACTTCGAAATATTGAATGGACGGAGGCAACGCAGTATACACAACTGATGAGGTTTGACACAGTATTTCCCCATATCCTTCGAGCTTCCTTCTTGCGGTGATTGACTTTGACTTGGGCCACTCTTACGTTTCCGATTCTTGAATCACCATTTTAGTACGGGAGACCGTTTATCATCGTGCGAGAGCAAGGGAAAAAGAAGCGGAGTCATGGTATCGAAGCCATAAAAGTCAGTCCACGCGCTTGTATCAGAGCTGCGCCCTACTACGACTGAACCGCGACGCGCCTCCAACAGTCGCATATACTTGCTGCACGGACCGTCGCGAATATTCTGAGGACATCTCTAGGCCCTAGAGGTAGTCGGTGATACACTTTGATGCCAATCCCGATAGCTAAGACAGTCGTGGCTAGGTCTTGACAAAATCCTCATCTCGCCCGACGGCGAGATCACCGTGACAAATGATGGCGCTACTATCCTCGGACAGATGGAAGTGGAGCATCAGATAGCGAAGCTGTTGGTTCAGCTCAGCAAGAGCCAGGACGATGAGATCGGGGATGGCACCACTGGCGTCGTTGGTGAGTCGAATCTATGTCGTATCAAAAGATTCAGCGACCTGACGCATTTTCTCAATGCCAGTCCTCGCGGGAGCGCTTCTCGAGCAGAGTGAAGCACTACTTGATCGTGGCATTCATCCTATACGTATTGCGGATGGATTCGAGCGGGCGTGCAACGTTGCGGTCGAGCAATTGGACAAGATCTCGGACAAGGTTGAATTCTCGCAGGAGAACCAATCGAACCTCCTCAAAGCAGCCATGACGAGCTTAGGAAGCAAAATGTCTGTGCAACCATGATCAGCGTCTGTCTGAAAACAAGGCTAACGTAGATCATCTATGTATAGCGTCTCCATCGCCCACCAACAATTTGCTCAAATCGCCATCGATGCCGTACTCTCTGTTGCAGACCTCGAGCGCCGAGACGTCGACTTCGAGCTCATCAAAGTCGATGGAAAAGTTGGCGGATCGCTCAAGGACACTTTGCTCGTCAAAGGCGTTGTGATCGACAAGGATATGTCGCATCCTGGCATGCCCCGTTCGATCAAAGACGCCAAGCTCGCCATCCTCACCTGTCCCTTTGAACCTCCGCGCCCCAAGACGAAGCATAAGTTGGACGTAACGTCAGTGGATGAGTATAAGAAGCTTCAGGCGTATGAGAAGGCCAAGTTCGACGACATGATCAAGAGGGTGAAGGATACCGGAGCAAATTTGGTCATTTGTCAATGGGGCTTTGATGATGAGGCGAATCATTTGTTGATGCAGAATGATCTGCCCGCTGTAAGATGGGTTGGCGGTCCTGAGATCGAGGTAAGTTCCTCCTTCATCTGTTGTCCAGTAGACATTCGTTTATGACGTCTTTGGGTAGCTCATTGCCATCGCGACGAACGGTCGCATCGTCCCCCGATTTGAAGACCTATCTGCAGATAAACTCGGGAAAGCTGGGACGGTGCGAGAGATCTCGTTCGGCACCACCAGAGACAAGATGCTGGTCGTTGAAGATTGCGCGAACAGCAAGACCGTCACCATCTTTGTTCGGGGGAGCAACAAGATGGTGAGCTACGGCGTTGAATCTATACGTCCCCATTTTACCCATATATTCTTCATAACAGATTATCGACGAGGCAAAGCGCGCATTGCACGATGCCATCTGCGTTGTGAGGAATCTCGTCGTGGATAACAGGGTCGTCTACGGTGGTGGGGCGGCAGAAATAAGCTGCTCGTTAGCGGTGGCCAAGGCCGCCGATGAGGTAAGATGTAGAGTTGCGAGGCCCGTTGAACCAGAAAGCTGATCAGACGAATCTTAGATCCCATCTATAGAGCAATATGCCATGCGCGCATTCGCTTCAGCCTTGGACGCGATTCCCCTCGCCTTGGCTGAGAACAGTGGATTATCACCCATCGAAACCCTCGCTGACATCAAGAGCCGACAGATCACGGAAGGCAATTCTCGGCTAGGTATTGACTGCATGTCTCGGGGAGAAAATGGTGAGATGGGCCCGCGTCGGTGGTGAACTTGAGCTAAATGATTATGCGCCTCAGACATGAAGAACCAGTTCGTGTACGATCCATTGATCTCCAAGAGGCAGCAATATCTTTTAGCGACGCAGCTAGTGCGGGCAGTACTCAAAATAGGTGCGTGCGACATTTGGGACAGCTCAGCAAAAGACTGAACTCCCGAACTGCTCACCCAGATGATGTCATCACAGCGGGGCAAGCTGAGGAGTAGACATGGACCAAGAGAGCCCTACGATACGCGCTTGACAGCGGTGTTGATATCTTAGCCTTTAACCCTTACGGTGAGAATTGTTTATCGAGTGACTGGGAGAACAATGGTTGGCCTCGTGCCCTAGAACAATAAACAATGTTGTGATGGCGCATGGACGGTGATCCACGGATGATCGTCTTTTCGACCGTCATTGGACAATAGACCAGGAGGTCACTCCCTCGCCATTGCTCCCAATCTCATCTCAACCATTCCAGTCCTCCACAACACTGTAACAACCCTATCAGAACTACCCACCGCTACCAGAAACAACTCCAAAGGCGGTACTCTACAACAGACCGAAGAACACCCGCCAAAGAAGCTCACCGGTTGCCACTCTCCACTCTTTCGTCGTTAGTTCAGTTCGCGTCAGGGAAGTGGGAGCTCGGTATATGTCATTTAACACGTCGTGGGGCAGTTCAGCTAGACAAGACCACCAAACGTTCATGAACGGATCGCAAAAACCAAAATCAAAGGATTCCTCGTCGTCGAAATATCAATCTATCACCACCTCGGCATCATACGCAATAGGGTGAGCTACAACTCTCTCATCGATCAATATCATTGGTCTGTATTGACATTTTCGCTCATCAGCGCACCCACTCCACCGTCACCTACGCGACTATCCACGACACGTCTGGTCCCTCCTCTCACAGCCTCCGTTTCCACCTCAGAGATCCCATATCCCAGCGAGGACGCAGCGCGAAGACACCTCCGTCTCAGCCAAAAGCACGAAGCGCGCATTACTACTATCAAGCCGGCATCCAGTCACAAGGATACCTCGGTCAACATCGCATCAGCCTTCCATCAAGCCACAGTTGCCCCCCTTACAATGTCAACAAACGGTAACACCAGTCAGACGCTCTCCGCCAATGGCTCCCAAAACTTTCGTCGAGGCCCGTCTGTCGATAGGCTAGCAGCGCCACCGCCGCCGGGCTCGCGAGGCAAGAGTCCGTTGGAACTCGACGAGCACCGTTATGACGAACATCAATCACAGGAGAGCAACGGCAACAGTGGTCGCTTCCGGCGAGCCATGAGTCCGCTGATGGAGGCTGCCGGAGGGGTAGTCAGTGCTGGTTTGAGAGCGGTCTCTCCTGGGGCGATTGGATCCACCATCATGACCAACCTTGGCCGCCAACCATCATCAGTCACGCTTCGGGAGCCCCGCCAGCACCAATCCTTCTCTACCCTTGGGTCAAATACACAGGTCAACGAGGGAGAGGGCAATAGTTATGACTACGCTGCAGAAGAAGCCTTGGCCAACAGTATGCCCTCCAGCTCTCAGTCGAACGGCAATAAACCCACGAAGCGAAAGTCAATTGGCAAGCGATTGGATGAGGATAGGAGGGCTTACAAACCTCCAGTGGAGGATGATTCGGGTTCGGAAGAGTCGGAGGGCGGTACTCGCAGGAGACGAAAGAAGCACATTATGCAGCGCGCTTTGCCTTATGGCGTGCCCTCGCAAACCCGCAAGCGATCCACGAAGCGGAAAAGCACAGGGACTGGAGTATCAGAGGAGGGCAGCTCCGTGAGAGACGAGAGCGTGAACGGCGAGCCTAACGGACAAGGGGCCATGCGTCCTCCAGTTCACAGATCAGACACCCGAATCGACGACCAGGAAGTGGAGGAGGAGCTCAATCACGAAGTCTCTACCGATGGCATCGACCCAGAATCTCAACACGATCACGATCTGGATCAGAACGATTTCGAGGACGACGGTGAAGATGATGATTACCATGCCCCTCACTCTCTCGCACCGTCCCTCGGCGCACGAATGGGAAAGCTCGCCCACACAGCCGTTCGCTTGGTCCTCCGAACGATCGGCGTCATCCTCATCGTCTTCTTCAATACCCTTTCCGCTGCTTGGGAGATCCTCGTCTCTCGGCCAGGAGCCATCGTCAAGGACTTATGGAGCGAAATCACCGGGCTATCGCCGCTCATCAACCTTAAAACACTCGGTATCCTCGCGCTGCTCCTCAGTCTCGTGTATGGTCTATCTGGTCGGTCATTATCGGTGCCAGCTGCCACGACACCTGTCTCTGATGTGAAGAGAGGGAAATGGAGCGATTATATCCCCGGCATGAAGAAGAAGCCAGTCTACGTGGTCCCGGATATGCCCGCCAAGTCGGTTGAAGAGATGATCGACCGACTGGGTCGATTGGAGGGCGCTTTCACATACTTGGAGCAGGAGCAGAGAGGTTCCGCCGACGAATGGAAGAAGGGATTGAAACAGATCGAGCAAGATAGTCGTTTGAGGGACACGTTAATGTCAAAGCTCAATACGCTGGAGCACAAGCTGGAAGGCGAAACATACCGAGCGCTGAATGCAGAGGAAGCGGACCGTGTTGCAGCAAGACGGGACGTCGACATTCTTGAGGGCTTGGTGAAGAGCGTCAGAAGCGAGGTCGCTGCGCTTCACGGAACGGTCGCCCAGCAGACGCATCCCCGCAGCTCACCCGATACACGGACGACTGAGCGTTTGGCGTCTTTAGAAAAGCAACTCCACGACGTCTCCGAGCGCGTGAAGCATGTCGTCGCGTTGCAGCCTAAGCATCAAGCACCTGCGCAACAAAAACCAGTCTTCAAGGTCGATGGGAAGGACCTGGAGCAGATGGTCAACAATATCATCGCCAAGGACGGCGTCGCTATGCCAGACTATGCTCTGTACTTCGCTGGCGCTACGGTTGAACCGATGATGACCTCGAGGACCTTATCTGCCGGCCGGACGAGCTGGGGAACGGACAGGCCTGGTCGACCGCCTGTTACGGTGCTCGTTCCAGACAACACGGTCGGCAATTGCTGGCCATTTGCTGGAGATCATGGACAAATCGGCATCAGGCTCAACCGCGTCATTCACCTCACGCACATCACTGTTGACCACCCAGCGCGCGAGCTTCTTTACGACGTTCGAACGGCGCCGAGAGAGTTCAACGTCTGGATCGCGATCGAGAGAGACGAGAATTTCGAGAAGGCCGATCGGTTCGCTATGGAACGCGCCAACGCCGACGCCCCCGCACATAACGAAGAGCCAGCAAAACCCAAGGGCCCCTGGCGGTTGATGCACTTTGGGAAATTCGAATTCGACATGCAGAGCGACGTCAGGTCGCAGACGTTCGCGATCCCGCAAGAGCTGGTGAAACTTGGCATCGATACCGGTGGAATCGTGGTAGAGTTTGTGAGCAACTGGGGTCATGAGGACCATACCTGCGTCTATCGCGTTCGGGCGCATGGAGATCAGGCGCAGGGTACGGCACCCTTGCCATGAACGAACAATGATCACTTCCTTTCTGTTACACTTTTTTCTCGGCTTTCGGGGATACAGCTCAATTTATGCTAAACGTACCACCAAATTGTGTCGCTCTTCATCCATTCATTCTTCGCCTGGTCCTTGCTTCTGCTTATTTCTGAAACCAGATGCGATCCCTCATACCTATTACTATCTCTTCCCATTATTGCTTTGTGCATGGCCTTGCTTCCCCATAGTGTACAACTGGGTAATGGTGTTTAGAACGGAATACAATTAAAATATACCCAGCTCGCCAATGTTTACTTTGTGGTCCGCCGTTTTTTGTACATTTGGGCCAAGTTCAAGTTCCTGAATCCTTAAATGTGAAGGCTAAGCGGGTTACATAGGAACAAGTCTCCAAGGTACTTGGGCCGAGCAGCGCGTAACCCGAAACTTGGTCTCAGCGCAGATGCACCCCCAGTGCTTGTCAACAAGGACATTTGCTACTGAGTATATTGGCTGATCCACAACCCGAGCTTGATCTTTTCGCTTGTGTAATTGTGCTTTTGGATGGCGGGACCATCCTCGACGATAGCCCATGTGACCTCACTGAGTATGGCACAACTCTGAGAGCTACTGGCACCAGTGAAGTCACAAGAGTCAATCGTATGGCGTTGGAGAGCTCTACATTTGGTCATGGCGGCGTTCTGTGGATCCGCCCTGAACAAGGTAAATCACAATATTGTTCAGCAGACATATCAGCGGATTGAAAATCATGTTGTATTGGGTTTACCATGTAAAGTACAGGGTCTCAAAATACCCATGGTGGTAGAGTCTCCGTTGGGGACAGTTGGGCGCTAACAAATCACAAGCTCGGTAATCCAAGCTGCTGATATACTGGCGAGAATTTTACTGAAGGACTTTGAAGGGTAAATAGTAGCGGTCGTGTCCCGAGGAGAACATGAGGAGGCAGAGGTGTGCATCTGTGGAGAGGGGAGGGGAAGACGATGTAAAGGTGTGCAGGTGAACATTGCAATCATCAGACAATCTTCCACTCATCTATCCATCTCCAAGGGTATTCCTGCTCATCGTTTATCTTGGCATGGAAAGGGGCAGCGCACAGATTGAGGCTGCATGCTGAGTCCGCAATGGGGGCAAATGGGTCAGGTTCTAGACTTCGAGGACCCCCCCCCCAAACTACTGCAAATGTCAAAGCATATTGAATAGATACCGTTATCGCAGGATGATTTTTTAAGAAAAGAAAGGAAAAAAAGGGGGGGAGGTTAGACTCTAATAGGCAGGGCAAAATCTTGGCCTAAGGGCCCTAAAAGACAAAACGTTACACGCCTGTCGAAATTTCCGGTGGGAGGGGTTAAGCACCTGGCAGCGGAGCATGTCATTATCGTTGGCCGATTTTATAATACCAGTAACGAGTATTGGTTCTCCACATCGGCATAATTATATGAGTTCGGGTATTTCATGCGTTGTCCATAAGCATATACAACTGTCTAGGAAAATACAATAGGATATAGTGCATCAGAATCAATGCGCAAAGTTCGTCGCCAGGGGGAAATAAGATTCGCGGGGAGTGCATCGCCAGGAAAGAATAAGAATCAGTGCGGTTGATGCGTCGCCAAAAGAGAATGATAACTCTCAATGTGCTCAAAGGTTAGACACATTGCAAGGAGTAGTACAACTCCAAGCGCGCATACATCTCGAGCTTGCATGACCCACGGTGCTTGCCGGCGGAGAGAATACCATGCAGTGACATGCGAAGTTTGAGCATGGGTGGTCCTCTCTGCTTCTCAGGGTGCTGATGTGGTGAGATCCCACCCAAGTTGAGCACCCGATGTAAGCTGAGAAAAAGTGCGCCAACTGCCAAGAGAGAGCATGATAGACTTGATCGGAGCAGGGAAGCCCTTGAATGTTGCGACCTCGACAACCTCCTGTGTATCCTAGACGGGGATGGTCTTGTCATGGGAGCCAGAGGCGAGGCGGTCGCTGTGGCCCTTGAATGTAGCGACCTCGGCACCCTTCTGTATATCCCAGACCCGGACGGTCTTGTCGTCGGAGCCAGAGGCAAGGTGGTTGTCGTCAGGAGAGTACTTGACACAGGTCACCAATGATTCGAGGTACTTAATTTGTACACATGTACCCCATGCCATCTCCTGTCCGAGTTGTATGACGACAGAAAAACCGAGTTTTGTGTTCATATATCTTGTAGATATCGCGTTTGGTTGTGAAGGGTAACGCTGAGGCATAGGTGTCCCCAGTGCTGGACTTCCCACCCCTTTGGAGATCATCCAGGCGAGATCGGATTTAGGACTCAACCTAGAAGAAGCGTCTTGTCAGCGCTTGCGTGCGAGAATCGGAAGCCGTTATGCAGATGATATGCTTACTTTGAACATCTCAATGGCTCACTCCAACTCAGCCGAGCATCCGGTGATTTGTCCTTGCATATCAGCGTACGCAAGTACTACCTTGAAAAGTAATGAGAAGTGGCGGCATTTGGTGTCTGCGCGTAGGATCCGTAGCTCATCCGCGATTCCAAATAATTCACCAAGACAAATGCATGTAAGCTATCTTCACATATCCCGCAATTCCAGCTAGTGAAGTACGCTTACCCAGCCAGCCACCCGATGTTGTTCCAGAGGTTGCCTTCTGAGAGATCCTCGTCAGACTTTCTCTGGAGAAATGTGATGATTGCGATCATGAGACCGTATATCCGCTCTGTAGGTCCTGGGTGGCATGACTGTTGCTGGCTACGGCCTGCAAGTCAATGCGTATAAGAATAGATTCAAAGGGTGACAATCACGCGACGTACTTCGGCGACGGTGACGAAACTGGATGGCTGCTTTGACTACGCTTTGCAACTATGGGACAAGAACAACTGCCGAGATGGCTGAGAAGGTGCTGAGAAATATCTTCGTTCCACCCAAGAGATAGTTACGGATCGACTTGATCACAGTCTTGCCCCTGTACTTAACAGTTAGTGAGTGATCAGAAGGACGGCAATCACCTTCGTATACTTTTCTGCAGAGACCCGGGGGGGGCTCTCAACCGCGGGCGGATCCAGTACACCAGGATCGACATTGGTGTGTTATCGCTGGGCGCTCGCGGGACGGTGTTGGCGGTTGGTGGGTGAAAAGATTCCGCGTTCACGGTCGACTTTGCACCGTTGCTGTTCTCCGGCGGCGAGTTCGTCAGCCAAATATGTCACCTCCGGAAGATTCTGGCGGGCCGTCGTGTATCCCTAGCTGGGGAGAGCGCTCTCACCACTCGCTTGGCTATCGCATTGCTTGGAATCGGGGTTGCGACATCGGACGCGGAGTTATGAGTTGATGCCTTATTGCCGGGAGTGACATGGACAGTTGTCTGAATGGTTTCCTTGGGTGCTAGACTCGTATTGTCGCTTCGGGTTGAGCTACTCTGCCTTTTGCGGTGTAGCCGTCTATATATCCTGTTTGTATATCCTGTCTCTTGCCCATACGAGAGAGAGGGTGGGAGGAGAAACGATAAGCACGGGTGAGAGTCAAATAGAACGGCTAGATGTGGCTGCATTGAGGGCGTCCTCATAGTTATGGGTGGCCAAGCTTCCAAGTGCACTGGCAAGGGAGCATCAAGTGAGATGCTAGTTGCATCCCGCATTGATAACCAGTGGTGCGCCGTTATCTGGACTGGTATGGTGGCAAAGCCATTGAGGGACATGGTCGCCGTGATTGTTTTGGAGGAAGAGAAACTGCCTTATGAGACGAGCTACAAACACCAAGGATGGTTGTTTGGCATCGCCGAATCCCGCAGCTACCAATCACATTAGAAATGCTGTGGACTTGGCCTTGCAAGTAGTACTAGGGTGAATCTCACAAGGTCCAAAGTGCCAGAGGCTGATGATATATAGAACCCGTACACTCACGGTTTGGAGCTAAAAGTTCAAGCCGCAATGACGTGCAATGAATTGGGGCAATTCCCAAACAATCTCCACATGTCTGCTCGAGTAGCTCCTTCAATCAAGGCGACAGAGTGAAAGAGATTAGTCCTGTTAATTCAATGTGAAGAGAGAAACCTGATTAGCTCAACTGATTTGCGAGGCGGAAGGAAGGTTGAGCCATAATGTGAGCCTCTGGCCTAAGCGAAATATGAGCTGTCAACTATAATTGTGACTTATCGTCACTCTCATCTATTTGTTTTGAGAGCTAGCAGTTTTCTTTCATTAATATTGGCTTCTCGTGGCCATATTGCCTTATCAATTGATGGAGTTTCTGTATTGCAGTCAGGGTAGCAGTTGTGTGCATCGATTTGGTCATCGAAATATTGACTGCTCTGCCTTTACACCACCCCCAACACGATGCTGAGCGATGATGACTCTCTATTTGGAGACGACAAAGACGGTGATGACCAGACGGCCTCGGAAATTCCAAAGCTCGCTCTGCCATCACTGAAACGTAAGTCCGTTGTGGATACGAGGGGCAGCGACAACGACGAAGCATTTATGGTGGGGACCTCTGCACTATCAGTGTCCCCTTTACCCGTATCTGAACAAGCAATACGTCGTCCTCCCACAGAATCTTTTCCTCATACACGTCCCTCTCGTGGGGAGGCTACACAACACTTGATTACTCCCTCATCTCCAGCCACACATGCATCATGTCAGCACCTACCAGACGAAGACTCCCGAGCGAATACGCAACCTCAGAACGGCCAAGCAGGGAGACGTGCCGCCAAGTGTAGCACTAGCGTACTGCAACCATCTCGCCCAACGCGAACCACCAGGAGACGACAAGCCCAGTCTTCTCAGCAGCCTCCGCCGACTGTCATCCCGAATCCACTTGGCCTGACCGCACCGCAGCCGCACCTTCAACCCATCCTAAACGTTCTCCGCTCGGATGAGTCCATCACATCGATCCTGACAGCCCTTCTGGCCCACCTGAAGGATGGTGCCGATCAAAACAACATGGGACGACGGCCAATCAAGCGGAGGACGCTCGACCCTATCGGGCGAGAGATGTCTGAAGAAGAATGGAGGATATCAAGGACGAGGCAACTGGTAGCAATACTGTCTAGTGCACTGAAACGGGTGATGGATCGGATTCGGTTGACAGAAGCCATCGCGAGTGCCGACGATCCAATTGGAGCGCTCGATGATGTAGTCCGAAGTGAGTCGCCCACATGCTCTTTTCCTATCTCAAGGCTGCTTAAAATTGTTTTCTTTGCAGCTGCCCAGGATGAGATGATGTATCAAAGGACTATCGGAAAGTGGCTTATGGATAAGCAACTAGTGCACCCAGAAACGACTCCGGCCACGACGCCAAGTCCTTCAACACCAGGTTCCGCGACTGTCACATACGTACCCCTCACTACCGACGTAATGCAATCGAAGCAGGCCTTGTGGCAGCCGCTGCACCTGGACTTTCCTGTCGCGGCAACGGTAGATACGTCACTTTTGGGATACACAACGGACGAGTTTGGACCAGGATCGACGAGCGGAGACCAGTACTGGAGCGACTTGATTCGACTCTTGGACAATTACGGCGCGGAAGAATCGACAGGCACCGATCGGGCGCGAATACAAACACACGTTCAGCCGCCGTCGGCCAGCTCCACCGTCATGAACGAAAATTTCTTCTCCCAGCTCATGCGGTTAGGATCAGCATCGAGCTCGATAGGTAGTCCCTTCGAGGGAACATCCAGCTCGTACACGCGCTCGCCGGATCCCCAGTCGTTCCCTCCTGCACACACATTCCCCAGCTCCAACATCACAGATCCTTACATTGGAATGCAAATCGATCCCGATCTCGCATTTCTATCCTGGTATCCACCTCCACCCGCAATATCCCTTTCAGCCTCGGAGACGCTACCTCCGCCGATACTACAAGCCCAGTCTGGCCAAGATCCGTCTGTTATATCGGTCCTTACCTCGGTCCCCAGGATAGGTATCGTACCCCGCCACGGGCCAGCTTACGATACGCCATGCGAGGATTCGGAAAGACCTGCCATGGGCCTGGACATATCGGGAAGCCCTCCACAACCTACCATGCAAGTTCCAGACATCGAGATGGCAGACAATGATATCGTTGAAGTAGAGCCAAGTGCACAGGCTAAGGGAAAGCAGAAAGAGGTCGTTTGGGCGGACGAGCAAACCTCTTCAAGCCATCGACCAATATCGGCCCCCTTGCCTCCAATCTCCGTACCACCATCGCTACCAGAATTGCTAGGAAGTCACAAAGCATCGCAGACGTCTGTGGTTGCCCCTCAACGCAAGGCGCGCATGCGTTCGGTGTTGTATAGGGCACGAGGGCAGAGGCAGAAGATGCAAGCGGCTATGGACGACGCTCTCAAGCAACTGTGGGAGTTGGAGCTCGAGCATGCGACGCTCGCCAAGGTCGTGAAGGGTGTTACGATGAAGGAAGCTGTTCTGTCAAAAAAGTAGAGGTTGGAGTGGGGTGGATAGTGGGTCACGAATGTTGAAGCCACTTTGTTCCTGTCTCTCTCTCTCTTCAAATCCTTTATAAGTCTTGTTTGGGTATCAGTCCATCGAATCTCCTTTGTTCTATTTGGGGCTGTTGGATGATCGCATGTGAACTGTTTACCCATTCAGCCGCAAAAGGCTGGTATGAAGTCGATTTTGATTTTGCGAGTAAGCACATAACGTTGCGAGTAACATCGAAGAGCGAATTGATGTTGCCAAGGTGATTCAAAGTAAGCTGGGTGGTTGCTCGTGCTTGCTATTCAACCTCCTACTGTATATATAGTGCATACATGTATCATATGGTACACTGATTTGGATTGATAGTAGGAAAGTCGTCGATGAGGCGACGAAGACGTAAATACAACACATTCATAGCAATATACAATAAATATTAGGGCACGGGTGAGATAGCACTCTGGTAACGTTCCTATCTGGACACACCAATAGCCAATGCAAGCTGGGCGAGTAAATAGAATTAGGGCGGCCCGACGAAGGAGGATCGAGAAGAAATGATCAGCGCGGTTGACTCGCCCAGGCCTGTGACCGGTCCTAATGAGGCCCAACAGCTCAACCAAGGGAAGGCAGGTATGTATCGACCTCCTCCTCGGATGCTGACCTATCACTGGGGTTGAGACAAATTCCCCAATAGTAAGATTTCACACAATGAGTCCTCTCAGACCGATAAAGAGTGTGCACATACGTGATCTAAGAACACGATGAGCAGGGAATGCTTATGCGCACACGATTGCTTTCATCTAAAAACTGTTGGGTGTTAGGAGAACCACTGGCTCCCAAGTCATATCCAAGTGATCATATCTTGATAATCAAAGTACCTGGAAAGTGAAAGCAGAGAGGACGTCAGCCGCAGCTCTAATGAAACGGTTTGAGCCACTAACTTCCAATGTAGCATACTCGTTGGCGCATTAACATCGACGTCACTCCCATCCTGGAGGATAAACTGTGGTGCAGAGGGGAGGATTGCAGGGATGTTGATGTTGGCTGATATTCGGTTCCGGACCGAATCGTGAGGTGTCGATGGTTCGAAGGGT
>WSTV01000470.1:8549-23824 GCA_019632285.1 Tulasnella sp. 332 | reverse complement strand
TCTCGAAAGCCCTCCCCGAGGAGCCTGACATCTCTCTCGAAGCACGCCTCCATTCGGTCCTCGGGGCCGTTGTCCTGCTCTTCGATACACTCTCGCCGCATTCCTTGCAGCTACTGCTAGGACCAGAAGCAGGTATCGTCAGGACGGTCCTTGGCCGACTGCACTCTGTTATACTCATTCCCCAGGACAAGAGCGATCTCCGCCTCATCCACCCGTCTTTCCCCAACTTCCTCACCACAACGACTCCATGTATTGATCCGCGCTTCTTCATCAATTATGCGTCGCATCATTCACTCCTGGCCCTCTGTTGTTTTGAAACCATGGATAGATCTCTCAGCCGGGACGTGTGCGAAATCGGGGTCTTCTCAACCCTGAATTCGGATGTGCCTCATCTTCGGGAACGGCTGCGCCAGGCAACACCGCCCTATGTTCGATATGTTTGCTACCACTGGGCGTCGCACTTTGCACTCGCGAGGCAAGGTGTCAACGTGGGTATCGGCATACGCGGGACTTCCATGGTAACTCTGGGAGCCACAGTCGATAAGTTTCTCAATGAGAAGCTAATTTTCTGGCCGGAGATCCTCAGGCTTTTTTGGACGTCTCGAAGACGCGTTACCAGCTTTTGAACTCGCTGAACAGGGGTTGATGGTAAATTCCAAAATTCATGCCCATCACTTCTTAGAGCTAATTCAACGGTTATATAGCACCTAATGTGTTCCTGGAGGACTCTTTCACGGTGATCTGGGACGCTCAGAGCTTCGTTATAATTTTCAAACCCATTCGTGAAAGTGCTGCGAACAGATACTCCTCGGCGCTGCCTTTCACCTCGGAATGCCATTCTGTGAAACTTATCTACCTGAATTTCATAGCTCGGTCCGCGTCCAGCATGAGCAGAAGATGGACTGGGATCTTCGCCTACGCGTCAAGCAAGGGGGATCCGTGGTCTACCCTGTCGCATCTTCATCAAGTGGCGACCGGCTTGCATCTGGGCTCAGTAATTGCAGCGTCGAGATGTAGGATCTACGGAACGTCGCAGAGGCAACCACCCTCAAAAGCTGCATCGCAGATGTCCGATCTATGGCGTTCTCCCTTCACGGCGGTTCCATCGCTTCAGGATCCATGGACAACACTGTTCGATTCTGGGTGTACAGACATACGTACAGAGTACGAAGCTCGAAGGTCACATGGACGGTATCACTTCCGTAGCTTTCTCTGTGAACGGTGATTGCCTGGCGTCTGACGCTCAAGACAGAACCACACGACTATGGGGTGTGCGGGCTGGTATACCCATCACGCCACCCAAAGGACATGAGAAGGAGGTCACTTGGGTCTCGATCTCACCCAGCACTGCGCTCATTGCCTCTGGGTTCAAAGGCCGGACCGTTCGTTTGTGGGATTCTCATACTTGGACGCACGTCGCCATCCTTGCCGCACATGGTGCTGAGGTTCATTTTGTCGCGTCCTCGCCTAGCGGTGACCGTTTCGCCTTCGTCTGCGCCAAGGGTGAGACCCAGCTGTGGGATACACCGACTTGGACACATGTATCCACCATCAAAGGCGCCTGGATAGTCAATCCCATCGCGTTCTCACCCAAAGCTGAGTACAGCGCCTTGCAGCTCCTGAAAAGATCCGTTGACCACGTCCCCCATTTAGCGGCGCCTCCACATATCGTATCATCTTGTTCGGAGCTTCTGTCATGTGGAAGCCTCAGTCTTATGTGGCGTCTAGCGATCGCCATATGGCCCTGGGTACAAGCCAAGGAGAAGTCTTGATATTGGACTCAAGTGCTGTGATACGCCTGATATCTGCCAGAGAACGAGGCAGTTCACGTGTTGCGTGATGCACGTCTCGCATTATATAACTGCCCCCCCCCCCCAATGTACGCTCTACGTTGGTCTTTTGGTCTTCTTTTCAATGGAACCTCTGGAGTAGATAACGATGTCACATATTATACGCATTTCGAAATCAGACGATCGACCGTTGTTGGCCTTGGACTATGCAGAACCACATATTTGAAACTTTCGCGACGGTGACACATGTACCTAGAGCAAGCGACCAAAATCCAACAATGACACAAGGGTATATTCAAGAGCAGAGCACCGTCGTTACAGGCCACTAACAAAGAGGCTGAATGATAAAGGAAGAAGAAGAAAAAAAGGCGGTGTCGATACTGGGGGGGTCGTAACGAAAGATGTATACATAATGCGTGAAGGAGAAGACGTATACAGAAAAGTCGCCAGAGAGAAAAGAAAAAGAAAAGAAGAAGAAGAGTAGGAATGAACGGGAACTGTGCTTGAATATGAGAGGAAGGAGAGAGGCTGAGCGGAGACTATGGTCCGTGTAAAGCAGATGGGCGTTGAAGAAAAAAAGGTAAAAGATGATAAAGACAAATTGCACAACCATGAAACCCCCTAGAGAAAATGATTGGATGAAAAAAAAAGGGGGGGGGGCTTGAGAATAACGGATCCGATGTCATTAAGAGACGAATAGGTCGAAACGGTGAGTGGAGGAGAACATGGTGCAGCTAGGATATGATGCGAAGTCGTTAAAAGGAAGACTAGACGTAAAGGATCTCCAAACAAGCCAGCCGAATTCATCCCCGTGAGCACGTATGTATCAGGGAGAGAAGTTCGAAGGAGAAGCATCTGGAGTAGACGGAAATTCGTGGGCGAAAGACGTCGAAAGGGAGGAGAGAGGAGACATGGGCAGTCGAAATCGTCGTCGTTGTCTTCGTCGCCGGTCCAGCCGCGCAGCGCCGTGGCTAAGAATCACTCATCCTCGTCCTTGACGGCGGCCATGCTTCTGACCCTCCTGGGTCGACTGGCAGCCACGCCACTCCCCCGTCTCGACCTCACCGTCCGGTCCTTGTCCTCGTCCATCGCCGATCCACCGAAAGACCCCACACCGCCTCCGCCCTTCTTGCGTCGATGAGAGTCCATGTGCTGCTTGAGGTTATCCCCACGCGTGGACTTGTGATCGCAGTTCGGGAACAAGCATGAGACTTTGACTAGGGTAGAATGAGAGTCCGATCAACAGGGAATGAAAGAGAGAGAGAAAGGGGGGTTCAAGGGACGTACCAGCATCGGGCGTATGTAAGCTCCCAGCGTGCCTCTTGGCGTGCTCGCTCCTCTGGAAGGTCTTGCCGCAATTGACGGCGGGGCAGACGAACGGTCTCGCAGGGTTCCCCATCCCACGCACAAGCTCTCTCCAATCGTGCGGGAGGGTATCGCGTTCACCCATCACCACCGCACCATCGTCCTCGTAATCGTTCGCAGATGAGGAGATCGTCTCCACCCCACGTCCTCTCGACTTCTGATCCCACCAAGGATCGAAGCCTTCAGGGATCCAATACTTGGGCTTGGTGGATTCCCACTTGACGGCTTTGACCTTCTTCTCCCCCGACGCACCACCTTTCTTCGTTCCCGAGGCGGAGGCGGTAGAGTTGGAAGAGTTGGTGGCGGAGGGACGTGGACGCGAGTATGGCGATGATCGTTTGGATAGCTTTGTCGGACGGGGGATGTTGTGAGAGTGTCTACGAGCGGATCCACGATGATTAGGGCCTGCAGAGTTGGAGTGATGCTGATGGTGAGAGAGTTGACCGCGCTCCTCGACGTAGTCATCGTCATCGTCAGCGCCATCATCTTCATCCTCATCTTCCTCCTCGTCTTCCTCCTCATCCTGCTCCATCATCTCATCTCCACCACTGGGGAGAGAGGTGGTCGACCCGAGGATGGGGGATTCGGACTTGACGCCACCGATGAACGCGGTGTGTAAGCTCGGCCTACGATCTTGCTTCATGAGACGACGACCAAAGTGTTGATGCATCGTGCTGTCCACGGGTGCGCTCGCGGGACCATCCCACATCCCACCTCCAACGACGTTCCTCGAGGGCATGACCGTATCGTCCCTCAGATGCGACTGAGTGTCCAACAACTGTAGACCAAGCCTACCTCCACCGCTCGACTTTGAAACAGGTAACGCTCGCACGGTGGCCATGCTCGCCTCCATATCGTTCTCCAACTCGAGGGGGAATTGGGTCTGTTGCGATTGAGTGTGTTCAGATGGGGAAGACGACGAATGGAAAGGATCTTGATATATGATCTGACCACCACCACTACCAACCGAAGACGAAGCGTTCATGCCTCGTCCACCGAACGAGTTGGAGAGATCGAGATCATCTCCACCAGAGAATGGGTATTGTCCATAATCCGGTGAGAAGCCCACCCCTTCTCCACTTCGACCTACGACGGGATAGTCCCCCATGGGACTTCCTCCACTTCCCCAACTGGTACCGAAATCATCGGCATCGACGACCGTAGTGCTCGCCATGACATCGCGCGGAGAAACTCCGGTATTATCGTCGTGATGATGGAGTTGTGAAGAGGCTTGGCTCTGTAAGCCGAGTCCAGCGAAGCCCGAATAGAAGTTGGCGGATTCCATGGGGGCGATGGTGGTGTTGGATTGCTGTTGGTGATAGGATGATGAAAGGTGATGAGGGTGAGGTAAGTTGAGCATCATGTGCATCTGCGAGCACAACTCCGTCCCTGAGGCCGCTGGCGCGGAAGACGGCCATCCGCCACCAGCGATATCGGCCAAGGCTGATGAGACTGGGAGGGATGATGGCGCGATGGCACTGGTGGGGTAGGAGAGGTGTTGATAGGAAGGGGAGTTGTACATATCGGGTGAAGAGGAGCCGTAATCGAACGCGTCAGACGCCGGTGACGTCGTCGAGGGGAAGGACGATGACGTCGCCGTAGAGATGCTCGACATCGATCCCGGCTGTCCCTGGTACTGCATATGTTGATGGGTAGGACTCGAATACTGGTGAGATTGCTGCGGCTGTTGGTTCGAGTTGAGGGGCTGGAGTTGTTGAACGGGGGAATTTGTCGTGGTGGTGGTTATCCACTGGCTGAGCTCACACGTAGGCTGTGGCGGCTGAAAGGATAAAGGGAATCTCGGTGCAGAGTGCTGTGCAAACGGGGATGTTGATGATATGTACGCAATCGACGCAGTAGCGGCGGAGGACCCATATGGCGACGTGGACTCGAATGAGTTATTCGCGGTAGTGGACGAAGATGTGAGTGTCATGGATCCCTGTTGCTGGTGCCTGACTCGACCGTCATTCCTATATTCCTCCGCGTGGTGATTGCGTCTCCCCGAGGAATCTGCATTTTGAACGGAAATTATTGTTTTTTTTGTGTTGATAGATAGCGAAAGATGTCGATGCATTCGGATTATGGAGGGAACCATCAGACCGAACGGGGGATGCCGAATTGAATTCGAGGGAGGAAATCAGAAGAAAGAAGGGGGAAAGAGTCGCCGTTAGTAACCGCGCGTTTTATGTTTCCATCGATGTTCGCAAGCCCCAACATGACCGCGCGAACGAATCGAAGGGGAAAAAAAAAAAAAGGCTACATACCGTTATGAACTCTGTTCGGAGAAGATGCGTCGAGGAGAGTAGAAGGCCTCGAGATGTACCGGAGGTCGTATGCAGTTGAAATCGGCTTGGGCTGTGCAGGGGCGGCCGTACCCGAGAAGTCACCAGGTGTGGCGTAGGAAGACATTCAAGGGTTTAACTTGCAAAGTGGGAAAAAGGACAAGATGAAATCCAAGAGCGTTACGGGGGATTTGTAGGTTGCTCTATGTGTACGATGTATGTGTATGTAGTGGAAGTGTACGGTGGTAGTTAAGATGGCGGTAGAGTAGGAGAGGAGTCAGAGGGCGTATCGTTGCGTTGGTTCGAGCGGTGCGTCGTTTGCACGGGTGATGAGCGAAAAGTCGGGCGGGACTTGTGAGTCACAAGCTGCAAGTTCGGGACCGGGAAGTGAGAGTTATGCGCCGGACGGGTAGCAGAGAGAACCTGAGTATCGTCGGGGGAGCTGCGAGAAGGCAACGACGAGAGGGAGAAAGAAGAGGGGGAGTCGCGGTGGTGGAGAGGAGAAGGGGATCAAAAGGATATGCTTGTCCGTCGGGAGGGCACACTCTTATACCCCTGAACGCGCTGGTAAGCCCAGGCGCTCGAACAACTCAACCCAGTGACATACATAAAACCTCTTGAATTTAGATATCCAATTCTCTGGGTTATATTGCATTTTTGTTTCGTTGATCAGCGGGGTTTCCGGCTATTCACTCTGTCCAACCCATGATAAGAATTGTCACTGCACCCTCGGGGCGCGTTCGACCCGACACATCGGAATCTGTGTTTCCCCAGTCCAGGTTGCAATCTTATCTTCAGGCCCAACACACTACAAAATGCAATTGTCACCCGCTGACCATCTCCCTCTACTAATGCGCTGCTTTCTTTTTACTTTTTACTTTTTTACACTATAGACTTGCTCGAAGGACTGGGCCAGTGCCGGGGCGTACGTGGCCGACCTCGCCAGCATCGCCAAATCGACCGCGCGCGCAGTCCTTGTCTCGATTACATCCCATGGCGTCATCATCGCCATCACCATCCAAACCACATGAACCTGTCAATCCAACGTTGAGCCAAAAACAAGCCGCTTCGTCGTCGTCATCTCATCCTTCGGTATCGAACCCCAACAAGCCACTCATTTCACTTCAACGTCGTCCGTCGTCCGTCGCCCATCTCAGTCTAAATAACTACCCAGCCTCCGCCCAACAACCATCCACCACAACCCACCGGCGTCGGAGCTATCAACCCGGCCTCCGGTCGTCGGCGCTAGGAACCCCGTCGACGAACCAGAAAATAACAAGATCGGGGTCGGAGGTGCCTATTTTGGATAAAGCAGCGTGACTGTCATGAGACCCTGCGCCTCCTTCTCACGTGTGTGGTGCATACTTGACCTGTCAAAATACGAAAAGGAACCCTACACCAGGGCCTTATCAGTAAAGTGCTGAGAGAAGGCCTTCGGCGATTGGCAGGACCCTTACTTTTACCTTGTCCTCAGGACATGATAAGATAATCACGCTGCACTCTTACCTGCTCTTTGAGGATCGTTCTACCTTGGCAACAGCCGTTTTTGCATATAGAATTGGGAGCAACAGGTGAAGAAGACGCCGGATCGGTCCCGTATTCTCTTTTTGCTCTCGAACCCCCCCCCCCCCCCCAAATCCTCCGATTCACGGCTCGTGTGAATGCGCGGTGAGAGAGAAAATCGATCAAAAGACATTTTGTGATGAAGGCTTTCATTCGTGATCTGTCGACCGAGCGGGCCGAGGTTAGAGACTACCATCATGTCAATAGCGCCGCCCCCCTCCCTCCAGCGCTGATAGACCGGGAACTGGATATCCCGCTAATTAGCAAAGAGGCGACCGATATCGGGGTATCTAATGTGGCTGAAGGCGGAGTATCGCCAGTTAATCTGATTCCTGTGGCTTGAAAATTCGAAGCTTTTAAAGCAAGGCCACACTTTGTACCTGGGATGTCATTGTTCTTTCTTCTCTTTTACCCTCGAAACGCCTGGATCATCTGATCTCTCTCTCTCTCGCTCTCTTTTTCGCTCCTCGTTGCTCGTTGCTCGTTGCTCGTTGCTCTTGCGCCCGAAACTTGCTCCGGGGTACGGTTAAAATATGAGATCTGGAAATTCGATCAAGGACTTTCAGAGCCGCCGTCCCCATCGGTTGCCACATCTTATCGTCCTATGTACTCAAGACGGCATTAGAAGCCAGAAGGTCGATGGAAGCAATCCTTATAAAAAAATAATAATTTTGAGGCCTGCCTGTGGCTTGAAATCGGTGTTTTCTGACCCTCCGATCGACAGCGCTCGCAATGACGCCCCGAGCAATACATCGATGCGCAAATGAACAACGGTCCGTGGGTGGTCTTTTTTTTCTTTTGCTTTCGACCTACGTTAACTTTACCTTGTAGGCCTAGCGGGAAGCAAATACCAACCCAAGAAAAAGAGATGCAACCCTCAACGAAAAACGAAAATCTGCGGCCTTTACGTGGGCCTTGTTGGAGAATGGATATGCTATATAATCCCAATCGACGTCATCCGCTATAGCATCTCGTAAAGGACCGGATATGGAAGGTTAAAAATAAATTTTAAAAAGAGCCTATGGTTGTTATTTTATTTTAATTTTTTTAACAGATTTTATTTTGGCTCACTGGTTAGGAGAGAGGGGTCTTAAGCGAATGATCGACGTGTAACATGCACCGTACGTCCTCCTGAACCCGACCGATCCCTTCTTTTTCATATTCGAAACGCTCGTGAAAAAGCATTGGACGAAACTAGGACAAGATTGATCACTTGAAACCGGTCATCATACATTCGTGGGAGGGGGGGGGACTAGTACATGATCGTCTGTGAAGGGTCGCCGGAAGGCTCCGGCCGTGGGTTTTGGATTCTCCCTACCCGCCAGCTCCCCTCGAGCGCCTGCCTTCCCCCCCCCCAAAAGGTGCATCGTTAGAGCTCCCTTCTAAATCTTCTTATGTGGCCCAGATGAGACCTCATGACCCATTTCTCTGTGGCCACATAGCCTCTCATTGCTCTCTAGCCTAGATAATGAATGTACCTGATCAGGGATGTGGCGTGCCTTGGTAGCTTTATGCTCCAGGCCCGTGTAGCCGCGCAAGTTAATCAAGAAAAAACATCGAAAACCTCTAGACCGTAGGGGAGAAAAAAAAAATCACGTAAAACTCTTCACATATTTAAGCTCAAGGGGATGGCGTATCCATATTAAAAATTAAAAATTAAAAGCCAGTCCTTAGCGCTCCGAAAGATACCAAGCATTTCTCTTTCTTCGCATTTCGGTTACTTAGGGAAAAAAAATATATATCAAGAATGCTCCAAAAGGTGTCACGACCTTCATCGTAAGATAACAGAGATTGGCACTCGCTTTGAAGTCGGATAATAACGGATGACATGAGACCGAAGGAGGGGGTGGGGGGGTGGAACGATAAGATGAAAGTAAGCCCAGCGCTTAACGAACCCCTCAATCATAGCAGGGGTTCCCCTCCTCCTCGAGCGACGAAAAGGAACCGAAGAGCCTGCTTTTTTTCTTTTCTTTTCGCTAGGGCCTTGTTTCGGGGTGGTTGCCCACGGGCTCGAAATCGCCGAACCCGCCACATATGCTGAATAAAAGAAAGAAGAAGAAAAAAAAGTCCGGCAATCTACGTGTTTTATACCTTCTGGTTGGCGCGTCGATACCTCCACGGGCCAATTGAAGATCAGATATTCGGGCATCAATGGGAAGAAAGGAAGAGCATGCGCTTAGTTTTCAAAGAAGTGTCTCTGTAAGGCGCTTATGCGGGTAAGCATATCCTGAAACACGAAACAATGCCCTATCGTTTTTAACTGCGGAGCTTTTTGACATGTCTTGGCCGTCTATCTATCTATCTATCTATCTGTCTTTTTTTTTTTCTTTATGTGTGTGTGTATGTGTGTGTATGTGTTGTTGGGATTGTCACACCTCACACAATCCGGTGCAAGGATTATAGACAATCTCTCGAAGAGCGTACTACGGAAGATGGTTGTGCTATCGCCGTTGAAAACGGTGACATATGCTCCGCCAAGGTCACCTCCGTTTGCTGTGTTGGCGAACTCGGTGGAATCTGCGTCCCGCCTATCCCCAAAGCTCATTCATTTACCTCAAGGACACTTCTCGAGACGTCCAACTGGGCTCTCCCTCGAATGTGAAGGAGATATTGCATCGCCGAGGGTACTCTCATGGCGGTGTTGAGGTTGAAGGGTGTGAGACGCAGTGTTTGTTCCACCGAACACAAAAGCTCAGGCGGCTCCCGTAAACAACGTGGTTCAAGAAACCTATCCAATGAGAGGAGGACCTATTATGCATCTTCAATAACACAGCTCTGATCCATGCACTTTGACGGAACCGCAGGACCACGGTCAGGAAAGCGACATGCCAGCCTACAACTCCACACAGCGATCTCCAACCCGTGGAGATATCGAGGCCATGCACCGGTACCACAAGCGGTTCCCCCGATGAGAAGATCCGTAAAATGTGGAGCTGGCATTTTGGCACTCCGAACAGACGCTCAAGAGACTTCTCTCGTGAAATGGAGGTGTTAGTCATTGTATTCGCAGGCGGGTTTCAAAAAATCAACGATTGGATTAGCTGTCTACCTGTCTGATGCCGATAGCATGGGGTTATGATGAGCTCATAGCGCAAATAGCGCATTTCCTAAGGCTGACTGAGGCGCAGTCACCCAAAAAGGGTTTCACCCTGACGACGGTCCCTAAAGCGACGAAGATGTCACTACACGCTTCATAAAAAGAAGTGGCAATGGATGGTGACAGCGAACCAGTTGCCATTAAACAAGGATTGTGACCATGGTATCAAAAATTTGGATGGAAAATGCACAGGTACAGGGCATGTGGCGCCGAGCATCGGGGTTGCGTGGGTGGAATACAAGATTTACATTCATTGGAACTTCCACAGTGGAAATCTTCAAGCTGAATTGACTCTAAGAGCATGTGAATCAAAGACCGCAGTTGGGCGCGGCGAAGTCTGTGCTCACATAGACAATTCAGGGGGCGTGCGATGACTCCCTCGACTGCTCATCTCCCACAACCCGTACACTTGTCAAAACGGCTCCGTGGCTGGACGTGACTCTGCGAGGTACGACAGATCGAAAATTCAGAAAACTGGAGAAGAGAAAGGATTGTTGAATAGCTGATGGCACAGAAGTTCTAGAATGGAAAATATGATCGAGACCCAGGTGATTGCAAGGCTGCAGAGCCATGAACTCCAGTTTCTGAGAGCAGATTTACGCCACCGATAGTGTAATGGGGTTAGGAAGCGGGCGCCAAACTGTCAGCACAGATTTAGTATCAGGTGCGTTGTCGCGACCATCGGATCTTTCGCTTTGTGCCACATGGATTGTTACAGGAAGGGTCCTAACACATGGACGTATCCATGATTATGAGGCAGAGCTGACTTATCAAACACATTATCCTTGGTATAGGCGGGTGTGAGGGTGAATACAGGAATGCCCACGACAGAGTTGAACATTCTGGAAGGATGAACTAAACCCATTCAGCTGTAGAAGAATCCATCACTGGAGCCGCAGTTACGGGTATTCCCAGAGCCCTGCTTAAACGCTGAGCCCAGGGCGTTAGCCAGAGCGCTGAGATCCATCGAAAGCACGATGTTCCTGGACCTCCCATGTGGTGAGTCAGGAGGAGTCACAGGACTAGAAAGCGTGTTCATGATAGCCATGTAACGAGCTCATTTGGCGGCCATCTAGATTCGCCAGTCTGACAGCCGAAATTCCAGCATACGGAGAGGAGGTGTCGTAAGCAACTATCCAGCCCGTCACGGAGTGTGGCCTCGGAGACCAACGCGTCACGGAAACTTCATCAGTTTTATATTTCGAGGACCTGATACACAGAATAAAATCGAAGTCAAGACCATCGCTGGAGGGAAGTCCCTAGGGATCGGTTTGTTTTGCGCCTTGCCTCCAAAGAGTGGAAACCCCTATTGATCGAAGATGACTTGGAAAGTCTATAGTCGAACGTTCGGATTGGACTGCGGGGGTAATCAATTTTTGAGAGTAATACTCCTATTCTAATGAGTGGTTTGAGTTGCAATGTCAATTGTGACTACAGTTGTGGAGGTTTCGATCACCGGGCTTACCGCTCTCTCACTTCGTTCCAACGGACACTGATCTCGCGCACCTGTAAATAAAACTCCACGTTCCTCCAATTTCCGGCTTGAGTGTGATCTGACACACGTGGGACTCGATCGAGTTTATCAGCAGTCCGAAGTTTGAAGATACGATTCCTCACTCACCTCAGCTTCTGAAAGTTGGGACGCTGACGTTGTCGGTTGTGACCCCTAAAGAATACTTTCGCCATAAACGGACAGACCTTATCGTCTTAACACCCTCGTCCAGCCAAACGTGCCAGGCGGCGAGCAACACGTCCGCTGAGGTCGGGCCAGAACAAAGATAGGAGGTCTTCTAATAACCCTCTATCCAATCACACGTTCAAGCACTGGGTGACGAAGATAAAGCTATATAAGTTCAATAAATGTCAGAGACACGTCATGTCAACAAAGCGAGAATGATGGAGTTAGAAATGAACCGACCCCTATCTTCTACTCCCCTCTCATTTGGCCGCGATCAATGTTCCAGGGTTCGGTACCATCACATTCCCGTCAATTATATTGCACGGTTTTATCAGCTCCAGTAGGGGAAGGTGTGCATCGTAGAGATGCCCTCTGATGAGAGAATAAAGCTCCCACCTCCCGTTACAGTAACGCGAAAAGAAATTTTCTTCAGTCAGATATTGGATTGTACCCGGGTCACTCGATCTAACTTGCCGGCACAATGCTTCCGCCGTAGTGGGCAAGGTAATGGAGCCTTGGAGTGATTCCATCGCTGGACTGGAGTAGCCGAGGCTTGGCGAGTTTAGCTAGAGAACACTGTCGAAGACAGAACAAGCGAGAAAAGTGCTCCCGCCGCTCAATCGAGCCGAGATCTTTACGTACACCGCTATGAGTTCGACTGACTTGAACTTGGAGGCCGTCTCGAGGATGGATCTCATGACCTCTGGTCTCAAAAAAGATGGGTCGATCCCAGCTTCGACATGAACCTTCTGAAAGGGTCGATTGATTTTGAGGCAGGTCACATGGGGGCCAAGTCTAAGCACAGCCGCTCCCGAACTTGATTGTGACAACCTTGCCCTGCGGATACTGCCGAGAAAAACTGCTGCCTGCGCGTCAAGCATCGACATAATAACTTCAAAACCGTCTCTGCCATATCTATAAATTTGCCGGCCGATATCAGTCTTGTTTCGCCTTCATCAGATAGAGTAGCCCGCCGCGCGCATCGCGCATCGGCGGTCCTCAGGAACACCTCCGCTCCCTGCACTTTGTGTGGTTCTGTGAAGTTGAACCGCCCATTTTCCTATTGGAGAGACTTAATAGACAGCGATCGTGACGCAACAAAGGCCCGCATGATTTGGAATGAAATGAAAACCCCGAATGGGGCACAGGGCGACCGGCCCAACAATCCGGAACAGCCGAATACTCAATGTTGAGGTTGTTGCGATGGTGTCGGATGCGATGGCGCCGGCTGTGACAGACAAAAGACCCGAAGCAATCCGGAGCGATCCAGGGCGCTACGTAGGATATATCCCACTGGTCCCGGGAACGTAGCCGTCCCAGAGCTATCAAATGCCACGTAAACTTCGGAGAGCTGAGATGAAGCAGCCAAACACCTTCGGCACTAAAGCCGCAAATAGAAAGAAGGCTATTATTTGATAGCACCCGTGTTCTTGCTGAGCGCTTTGTGGATATCCAGTCTGTAATCGGTGGGAAAACGTCCGGAGCAACGCTGCCGCCAAAAAGAACTGGAAGCGATGACGAGCATTGTGCCATTTCCGCATTTGGTCGACGAATTGCACAAATTCCGATTAGCTTCCGTGGCCGTACACAACTTGAGGTAGCAAGTTACTACATCCAGCGCCGAGAATCGAGACGATCTTGATCACGTGCTTCAGGACCGATCGATCGAGAATTTGCCGGCGCATTACGATGACCAAGATGAGAACGAATGGGGCTTCTGAAATCTGTGAAGATAACAATCTGACATCTAGATCATCAAACTCGATGACGCACCTGAATGACTCTAACAGCACAAAAGCACAAAGCAACAAGCAATGCCATCTTACTGGCCCTTCATGTTGTCGTAAACGCGCACGTGATGAGTTCGTTATCTAGAGCCGATTAGAGGTGCTGCTAGAATGCCGGGAACTCAGATCTCGTCAGATCCAAGGCCTGTAAGCACAGGCAACCCTATATTTAAGTGCGAAGGTATGAAAAGCGTGGCGTCCACGAGAGTCGTTGGAACACAGTCCAGGCGCACCTCGTTCCAGTCGGGATCGTATGGTGACTTGTAAAAGATTAGCCGGGAATTACCGAACATGGCTAAGACGGTCGAACGATAACCATAAAGTTAACCGATGCCCGACTCGTCCTTCTCAGTGCGCTCTAGACGCTGAAGTGGTAAATCTCTGCTTCCCACGCACTGTCCGAACTCCTGGTTGAGAATAAAGCCGACTCCAAGTTTTGTCAACGTGCCCGAAATGCTTCCGGGTTCGAGAAGCGAAGAGCACGAATACGATCGGTTGAAGTAAAGATCGTTGAAATAGTGTTAAGATCGACTTTGGAAGGTTTATACCTTCGAGAGAGTCGGTGATAGGCGGCATGCTTGTCGGCGCCTAGGCTAGTGCTCCAAGACAGTAGTCTCAAGCCAAATTCCCCGAGGTCTAACTTGTTTAGAGGTCGGCGTCTTATGGCATGTTGCCACGTGAAAGGGTCGAGGCGTTCTCGGCCGGTGCGGTGAATTTGAAATGGATTCGCTATCGGTGCTTGTCAACGAAGAGACGAGACGTGGATGATCTTATGCAGCGCACATTATCTCGCCGCACCAAAGGGGAACGGGAACAGGACCGCAAAGAGGCACATTCGGGTCCTATTATAATGTCTAAGGTTCCCAGGTCGACAGTTTCTTGTTGCGTTGAGCGAAGTTAGTTGAAGACATTCCACGTTCTGTGTAAGAAGCAGTGACCGACTAGCCTTGCAACAAAACCGGTGGCGATTCTTTGGGCCATCTTCTTGGTACGTAATGGTGTTGACTCTTAGGCCGGTGCGCTCTGCCGCGAATGTGGAGTTTAGACATACTCGGTATGTACGTCACCGTGTTCTTGGGATGGCTACGCTTTCAGTTGATGTAGCGGTAGTCGGCTCCATCACGACAACCACAGGGGTGGTTCAAGTCTAACCAGCAACGACAAGAAGGCTGGGGGACGGCCGGAGCTTGCGACGTCCGAGAACGGGGCGCAGAAGTCGCTGATAAGAAGAGTCTGAAGCTCGCAGTAGGCGCCGGCCAACTCTATCGACCCGTGCATGTCCATCATTGGGATAACTCGTTGAAAAACGTGTTGAGCGAATACGCATCTGAAATAGTGTGTGACATGTCAGACCGCATCCTGCAATGGGGCCCTTTTGAAACATGGAAGCGCACTGATCGATCGGAAAGCAACGGTTACGCATCAGCGCTCATCGAGTGGCCGGGGAATCGGGATATTAAACAATGGTTTCCCGAGCTGCAGCATGAGTGACCGATCGTTGATGTTACTGTGTCTGACTGCCCTGACTGCATTGGTGACGAATCAACGCTAGTGCGATAGCTCTACCATGGTACGACGTTCCAAACCATGTTTTAATTGTATAGGGCCAATACGCCCTTTTCCGTATGTGGCGGCAAGAAGATCGGTTCGCAGAGCCTGTGACGTAAACATTCAGTATAGGATGGTTCACCCACCATTGTAGGTTGAAAAGAT
>WSTV01000047.1:22412-103942 GCA_019632285.1 Tulasnella sp. 332 | reverse complement strand
GAATGGTTCAGTCACGCTAGCCGTCGTTGGCGTAGAGCTTTTGGGCATTCACAAACATAGTGTTGGTGCTAGGACTGTTCTGTCATTCAAATCCGCACTTCATGCGGACTAAGACATCCTTCAACTTCAACTCATCGCGACCAAGGAAGCGAACATCCACTTGCTCCTTCAGCAACAGCAGGTCTTCAGTCCCCGTGCCATTCGGTTCTGTCCGACATCCATCGTTCAGCTCTAACACTCGAAGGGCCGGGAGTCTGGATGATATGAACCGCCGTAGTACCACTAGATCTGGAGTGGACTTGAAGACAGTGAGATGGATACCTGAGGCCATATCATCTGATTGGGCCGACAGATGGCTGTCTTCGAGCTGCGATGTCAAGGCCAACGCGATCGTGTCGGGGATGTACGAAAGAAGGATCTGAAGGTCAGATTAGGAATCAATGTCTTTGAGGATAGCCACCTGTACGGCTGGTAGACAGTATGGAGGTTCCGAGAGAGATGTTCCTTGCGAGGCAATTGCAGCGGGTATGGTTTCCTCGATCCTATTTGTGCCATCAATCACGAAGGTTTTGAGGAAGGGGTAGCCCAGTGCCGTGTGGTATGTGGCGTATGACGCCCACAGCTCTGGAGATGAAGTTCTTTCAGGACTCGGAGGGTGTTTGGGACTACATACCCGAGAGTAGGAATGTTACAACTGGGTACACGGTGCGGTGAATGAATTCGTTTATTACTTTGAGATAGTGGTAGAATGTATTTTACTTCGCCCTCTCAGCTCTGCCTGGTCAGCTCGCGGAGTCTGCAGTGTGCGAAAACGCGATGCGATGTGGGAAAAATGGAAAGAATAGTGCGAACCAAGATGTTGGGTTGAGAAGCGAAAATCAGGCGAATGCGAGGGTGTGCTCGTACACGGCGTTCGCTTGATATGGATATTATGACGTGGAATTACCGATGGACAGTGGCAGGAAAAGAACTAAGCAGGGCAGCGTACATCACAAGCGTAGGCTAGGAGATGTTCAGGCCGTAGAGGGATGCTAGGCCTGAGCATCGGCGATCACGCAAGGGCTTCCGCGTAACAAGGAAAGCGCAAGAAGCGGAGGATGGGGGAACGCATCCCAGGAGATTGAGCGACCAGACCTCCCAGCGCTTGGAATATTCCCCAGACGCTGTTTCGAGGCCAGGAATACTCATTGGATCGTGCAACGACTTTTATATCCCTGAGTCCCTCACGAAATCTCCTCAAAAAACAAGAGTTTGATGAAGCACATCACCTCATCTCCAGACCTGCCGATTAAATGAACAGTTTGGATGTTCGTTTTGTTTTGAGCATCTGGGATTCCTGCGACGCTGATAATGTCGTGAGCGACGTGTTCGGGTGCCGATATTATGCAGCCGAGATGGATCGGCAGTGTTCCACATCGCCGAGTGTATCTGATCAGCATTTGAGACCAATCTGGATCTGTGAGAATGACAGCTGACGTCCACATGTCGACGTAGCTGTGTACGACGTCCCTCCAAAGTTGGCAGACACACAGCGCAGCGAAGGGGAAGATCGTCCGACGCTCAACGTACTGAGCAATCCATTACTGGCGGGCGAGCGTCAGGATATGGACGAGAATCTCAACTGGAAGGGATCCGGAGAAGTAGGTCGTGTGGGACTGCAAAAAAGATAGATAACCAAGATTCATCTCAAGGAACCATAAGTTTGGAGACTCATTCCAAAGCTTCTGAGCAGGTTCCGGGCGATGGGCGTCTCCAGTTAGACTGAGCTTTTGAATACATGGTTTCCAATCGTCGTGCCTTTGCTATAATATTATTACCCAATAATAGACTCGTGAAAAGTCATGCCCAACAGTGATGTGACTTACCAGCCGGATAGATTTCACGTTGAGGTGTTTGGCTGGTCAGAGTTGCAGCGTCCTCTACCTGAGAGTCGCCTCACGGGGATAAGGACGGGAGCGGGACAGGAGCAAGGGACGAGGGACGAGGGAGAAGAGGCAGGGCGCGAGGTATTCGTGTAATGGTAAGATTGATCGGATGCGGTTCCCAGAAGGGACAGCCTACTATAAGTACATAGATGCATGGGAATATAGGCGTTGGGCGAGTTTACAATCGGGCAAGCAACAGTTAAAACCATTTTACAACAGGGCAAGCAACAAGAAGAACGAGTTTATAGTAGGGCAACAGCGAGAGTAAGGAATTCGCCAGGCGGATAAACGCCGGGACTAGACACGTTCATAACGCTCTGGGTTTAGTCAAGTGAAGGAGTTTCATAAAGGTCAGCCGATGGACAGGGTTAATCCTGTTGTACGGTGTCAAGTTTTCCTTGGTTAGTTGACTTACGTCTTCTGGCCTCTGTGAAATTTTGCCAGTTTGGAGGTGACAGGATAGGACAGTGAGTTGAGGCTTTATGCTGAGTCCCTCATGTCCGTTTCCCCGTGAAGGGTCCAACGTAAGGTGCTAAGATCTTGACGGTCTACTTGTGGTCTGTACAAAAGCACTTCTGTCGACTCGGAAGGGGCTGACGGGTTTTAGAGGCTGAAAAGGCCCATGCATTACCTCCTCTCACCCCATCTTTCTCCACATCATCCCACCCCGGAACATCTCTAATCGCTTGCACGTCATTCAATACCCAATTCCATCGCCCCTCAGGCTTTCCGCCAAATGGTGGATAGTATGGATGACCCGTGCCCCAAAGTAACCGATGGGAACCACGTTTCCTGTCCAGCCCAGCCAGTTTTGAGTATATTGATGGCCTCTGACTAGTGATCAGGGGTCTATTTGAGGGGCGATCGAAAATAAGTAAACTACAACAACAATAATATTGTGTCTGACTCCAAGAAGCGTGTTGGGACGGTCGAACGCTTACGATACAATGGAGACGTCGATTTCATGATTATCCATGAACTTCAACTTTTCATCCCGACCCATTTGTTATGAACAAGGACGAATTATCAAGGTGGAACGCCTCGCCCAAATACTACGTGTTAGGGGCTCTCTCACCTGGGAGCCAATAAGCTGTACTAGAACCTCCTCATCCATCATGATCAGCCACTCATGCTCTTGGCCATTCGTGGTACGAGTCACAGCGTGAGGACCTGTGTTCCTGGAACGTAAGAAGTTGACATATTGAGGCAAATAGACGTGTGAGTGAATATCGACGTAGACGTTTCGAAGACTCAGAGCTCGAGCGAGTGTCATGATAATTTGAGCTGTAACATGCAGAGAGCCAAGCGTTTAATAAGGTCACTATCGGGTAAGCCGATGCCGGTGCTGGTCGAGGCCTCGGGCTTACATCGCCTTCAGCCAAACTAGCGGAGGAGAAGAGGCCGCCGGGTCATGGCTCCCATGGTTGCTTACCGACCAAAATATTGCACACTCGTCGACGGTCCAATTTCTCCATGATATGTATACATATGGAAAGCCGCACGCTCTGAGGATCGGTTATACAGAATATCGTACACGCTAAATCGTAAATTGGCGCGGTCCGATGACTGGTAGCCCAGCATGGCGGTCCAACCACAATCAACCCCGAGCTTTCGACAACTGTGGCGAGTGGTTGGCTTTCTACTTGTGAATTTTCTTGTGAGAATTCCAGTCGTTGATATTGTATCCAAAACAATGATCAAGCGCTGTTAGACTCCGCGCGGTTCCTCTGGGGCATACGACCAACCGTTGGCACTCTTTGCTGTAATAGAATACTTTTCTGTGGGTTCGTCTCAAGGTACGCCATCAGTTTCGACCTAAGAGTGATAACCATACAGCCGTAGAGTGTACAGATACATACCTGCAAGTTGAGCCTGCCTTGGGTTGCGGCAGCATCTTGTCGCATTGCTTCACATTCATTGAGCGCCTCCGGGTTCAGTTCTGAGTCTGCCAGTCCTCTGTTCTGCCTGATGGGGACATCGGAGATTCGGCTCTGGAGTGAAATCCTCCCCTTCCTTAACGTAGCTGGCGAATGCCGGACCGATGACTCGAGTCGTGCTCTCGTGTTCTGCGCTGGCCGTGGGCCGTTGGCCGGGGCCATGGGTTGACCTGTATCCTGCTCAGTTTCTCCAATTTCGACCTTCCCCGCGTTTGATTGTGGTTTGAGTCTTTTCCTCCCTGACAGCCGGGCGCGGACAATCAGGACAACCCTCTACTCGGACGTGAGTAACTCAAAGAAAGGGACGAAAAGTCAGCGAATGTCGAGCTCTTCGTAGGGCCGGGTGTGCTTGAGATCGGGATGAGGCGATGGGATTGTGACTGCGTGGTAGGAAGAAGCGAGTTCGCTTGAGTTGAAAATAGCCACCACCGTACCTGGTCACCCATTTCGTGACGTGACCTATACGGGCCACTTTTCTCCTCTCTTGATGAAACCGTCCAAACATCTCGGGGAGATCGATAGCAAGGATAGCATTGAGACATAACAACGTTGATTACATGAAATTGAACATACAACTCCGTACATGCGGGATAATAATCCAGTGTCCCCATATCGATCGCTTCCTGGACTTCTTCAGGGGCTCTTCTTACCTACTAGAGCCAGTTTTCCTCCGCCACCGCTTCCTTGACTCGAAGGGCTACCGGCGCTGGTCATCGTTCCGGGTGCGTCCAGCCTGAACGCGGCGGCCTTCCATAAGTTTTCCAACCCCATGGTTTCTTGTCGTTGCCGTTCAGCTTCTTCTCTTCGTCGCTCCTCACGCTGCTCATAAATCCTGCCAGATACGCCGCAGGCGGTGAGTGGTAAACCAGTGTCAGGAAGGTCTCACAAACTCACATATGCATTTGTTTCATACTATCGATCGCAACGCCTAACGCCTGCTTCAACCCATCCTCACCGCCCTCTGCGAGTGTCGGTAGTTCCTTCAATCTCTCACCCAGCTCCTCCAACGTAGCAGGACCAAACCCAGCTGATCCGGGGCTTGAAGATCCTGTGCCCCTCCCTGCGCTCCCACCTGACCCAGCGTGGTCGAATCTAGCACCTAGGATCGCAGCACTAACCAACTGGGCTTCGAAACCTATAGCCCGACGAGCTCTTTGAGCCTCCGCAGCCTCTGCCTTCTCCTTCCGACGGAGCTGTATGATCTGAGAGAAGGATGATCGCGCCACCTGGGCGTGTGGCATGTATTTGGCAGGGTTGCGTTGGATCGCACGAGAGATCAGGATGTGGCTCTTGGGAGTCGACGATGTGGATGGCGAAGCTAGGAGAAGCATAGGCGAGTCGGTTGTGCGATCGATCTCCTGGAACTGAATCCCGAGAATGAAGACATTAAATAAAACCTTGCAAAATTTCAAGATGGTGCAGAAGCTTACCAGCCGAATCATGGTTTCCCACTTTTGTTCCCACTTTCGCTTTCGTTTACTGGGATTTTGGATGTACCTCGAATGACACTCCTCGTCCAGCTCATCCTCGCTACTCTCTTCCAACCACACATCGTCATCTTCATCTTCATCTGCCGAAGTCTCCTCGTATTTGGTGTCCGAACCACTGGGCCCGCTTGCCTTCTGTGGCACCTGCTTCACACTGCCCTTCTTCGTATCATCTGTATCACTCTCATCTTCGGACGTTGAGTCCCCTGGTATCGTACTCTCTGCACCAACGCGAGGAATGGGGTCGGGCATGCGCGGCGACAGCTTGAGCTTACTGCTGACTCGAGTGTTACTCCCATTCGAAGTAGCGGAGCCAGGTTTACCAGGCCCTTGTACACCTGAATTACCAAGGGGGCTAGCAGCGAGCTGCCCCCTTAAGTGTCTCTTGCTCTTCTTCTTCGCTACGCGGCGACCGGGGAAGGGAGGCCCTGGGAGATCAAGCGGGATGTGACTCGGGCTGCTGACGAGACTTGGAGGCGCGGGGAACCGGGGAAGGAAGGGGTTGTGCATCATCGGGCTCGAAAGGTACGACGACAAGGCTGATGGGATGTACCGATCCGGGATCATAGAGGGATCCCATACACCTCCCATCCCGTATCCGTTGTTGTTGTTATTCATGTTGCCATTGTTGTTTCCTTGATTGCCCCCTCCACCGCCATATCCCTGCTGCTGTCTGTTGTGTTGTCCCTGTGGAGCCGTGTACGACTGCGGTGTGGGCGGGATGGGCGCATCCGGTCGCTGGTTACCGAAACGGCGCTGATACTCCATGAACTCTGCATAGCTTTGCTCGATGCTGTCCCAAGGATCGCCAGGGCCTACATTTCCGCCTCCTCCACTAGTTCCAGTGATTTCACCACTGAACGTACTGCTCCTCTCTGCACTCCCTCCATAACCGCTCGGAGCACCATTGCTGGAGCCGTTCAGATTGGAGGTGTTGATGGACGGCGGCGGCAAGGGAGGCGGGTATGGCGATTCTGGCTTGGCGTGGGTCAGAGCAGCCGCAGCACCACCAAGAGACACGAAGCTTTCTCTCGCGGCATAATTCGGCATCGGCCCGCGAGGCATGGGCATACCGCTCATCTGCATCGCAAACAAGGCGTGCTGCAGCCCACCATACTGCGCCGCACTACCGTTGTTTTGATATCCATATTGTCCTGGAGTGTACGAGTATCTGCCGTTGTTGGTATTGCTGTACGAGTAGCCATGATCGGCGGGTAGAGGTGCACTCGGAGACTTCGGCGTGAAATGGTCCGACGATTCCACTGCGGGTTCGTCATCATCCTGAGGTTGCGGATTGATCCGGAGAGGCGGTGCCGGGGGCGGAGATGGGGTAGAGTCTCGTGGTCCCTGTGAGAGGAGCGGGGGTTGAGCAGCTTGATTCGCTTGTGGAGAGAACAAATGGATGGGGGGTTGAGGAATAGGTTCCGCGGGAGGTGGAGTCGGTGGTTTAGACTCCCGGGAGTCCCTTCGACGGTCTCGTTCTCGGTCCTGGCCGTAGTTTTGTTGCTGTTGAAATTGATGTTGATGAAGTTGAAGTGGCTGCTGCTGCTGCGGTTGTTGTTGTTGACTGCCCATCCAGCGCTGTGGCGGATGGGCTTCCTGCACAGGCTGCGCGTCGCCCTCTCCATCGTCGTCAAACTCTTCGTGCACAGGGAATCGCTTCACTTGTATGCGGGAGCCACCTCCTGATGGAGCAACTCCTCCGCCTCCTCCGACGTTAACACTGGGATTAAGGTTCACGATCCCAGCATCGCCGCCTGGATGTCTTAGCGGTTGCCTATCCCATTCCCTATCTCGCACTGCCTGCTGTTGGGGCGGTTGTTGTTGTTGTTGTTGTTGTTGTGCTGCTGCTGCTGCTGGCCAGGTCTCAAGTTTAGAGGAGAAGGAGATTGTTCTCTACCGTATGAATCCTTCCGTTTCCATTCTTCCATTTGCGATCGCCTCACCGCACGAGGATCGTGATCGTCGTCGTGATCGAACTCAAAGGGCGCCGAGGAAGAGTATGACGTTGAGCTCATATAGTTGGCGCCGTTAAGGTTCTGCGGAGAATCCTGAGGGCTGTGATACGGTCCGGAAGCATCACCCCATCTCTGAGGCGGAGAGGCAGCATTCCCATTGTTTCCCACAGTCCCGTACGAGGTCGGTGGGGTCAACACAGGCCGTACTCCAGCCGCCACCGCAGCCATACCTGCGTTTTCGGTATTGGATCGACCAAGAAGCGGAATAGACGGACTGACGTGGGGAGGGATGAGACCTTGGGGTGGCTCCTTACGCACTTGAGAGGCCGAAGCCGCGGGTGGCGAAGAGGACTGCTGTTGTTGATTCTGTTGACGTTGGGCAGCCGTCATACTCGACACTGGACTCGATGATGTCGCGGCCGGACCTTTCGGTCGAGTGACTCTGTTGTTGGAAGCTTGCTGCTGCTGCGCCTGAGGTCCAATCGAGCCGGAGGCACGGTTGTTATTCACTTGCTGTTGCTGCTGCGTCAGTTGGGCGGTCGGTGATGACCTCAACGCCATCGCGTCCCCAATAGACCCATTCTGCGCCCTCATCCGTTCCCGATCCCAATCCCGCATCTGCATGGGCTGTTGGTCGTCCCTTTCGTCTGACGCTTTTCGTCGAGGTAAGCTGTCGTCAACATGCGGCGGAGAGACCCAAGCGCCGTTCCCACCACCGTCGTTGCGTCCACCTCCTGTGGCGTTCCCATTGTTGTTGGACGATGCTGTATCGAAGTTGGGTGGAGGGACTCTATTTTGCGATCGATTAAATCCACTCGCCTGGGACGCGGTCTGCTGGAAAGTTGGCATCTGCGGCGGACTCTGCTGCTGCTGTTGCAACGGTTTTGGTTGGGGAGGTGACTGTTGCTGAGGGAAACCTAGGAGGGCAGAGGGAGGAGAAGCTGTATGAGATGGCGACGGTGGGTCTGCAGACGAGTAAGGTTGAGGGCCGTAAGTGGACGGTTGCACTTCTTGGGATAAACCCGATGGACCAAGTGGCACATTATTCGTCAGACTTGGATTACGAATCTGAGACCCGCGTTGTTGTTGTTGTTGTTGCTGCTGCTGCTGCTGCTTGTTCGCGGGCAGCATGTTCGTAAGTGGAGGCGAGTCTTGGTTACCGACCGGATGGATGGAGAGACCTAGCGCTTCGGCCTGTAATGAAGGGTACTGCTGCTGTACGGCTGTGGATGCCGGACGGGAAATGATGGAGAGATGAGCGGGAATGAAGCGAGGTGACAGGAAGCTGAGCAGCTTACCCATGCCTGCTTTACGAGGTTTTGGAGGAGATGTCATGGAGATCGTCTGTGTCGTCACAGAAACAGTATTCGTGTACGCCGTGTTGTGTCGGTTTCGTCAACTGAGAAGGGTGGGCGTGGTTTGAAGAGGTGTCAAGAAGAGAGGGACGGGTCAGTGACAAATTTTCAGTGGTCTTCGTGCGCCGTCTGGTCTTCGAACCTTTGAACGTCTTGGACGATGATGAGGACGCTTCAGGATCAGTACAAGGTTCTAGTGCGTGCTTCAGGCGTTGCTGTCTGGACGAGCACTGCCTTGAGCGATCTGATTGGGAGCGGGTTACAAGATGCCAACTATCGGGCAGTTACGTACCGATGCCCAGGGATGCTGTAGTGGCCCCAAAGTTTGTCGATAGAGTATTGGATAGTCTGATTAGGCAGGAGGTGGTGGTTGGCAGGTAAGTCTGTTGGGCATGCACGGTCAACGAGGCCAAGATAGAGGAGTAGCTGACAGAATGGGAGTGATAGAGTCAAGGGGTTGATGCACAGAACCCCTTCTCGCAACGAGGCACTGAGGCAGCAGCTGCCTAGACACGTGTATCTCCCATTATATCACCCGAATCGCCTTCGACCCCTGTGAGAGGCTTTCCAGGTTGTCCTAGACGTCGAGTAAGAAGAAGAGTGCTTTTGAGTGGCAAATGAATGAGCTTGGTGTCCTCACAAGGACAGCTGCAGTCAGAATTGGAATCGGGGACATCCCACGCGGTCAGAGAACGCGCTGAATTAGGCGCCGAAATTTCGTTCACCACTCAGATGCAGAAGAGATCATCTTGGTTGCAGTATAAAGGGAATATTTTACGAGGTAAGGACGGAAGTAGAAGAGATGTTCTTCTCATTTTGATTGCTGGAACATGGACTCGACGCGGAATCTAATCATCCTCGTCATCATCCTCTCCATCCAAATGCACTGGCGGGAACCAGTCATACTCAGTGTCGTCGTCTGGATCCGCATCGGCCCAGCGATCATCTTCATCATCGCCTCCAGCGAAGACGGGTCGCACGTCCTGTCCTTTGGTTGTGGCAGCAGCTGCCGTCGTGGACGCGAGAGCAGCAGCCGCAACTGGCCGTACGCTCGTCGTGGCGACATCTTTGTTGCTGGTAATGACAGCGGATTCCATGGTATCGACGTCGACGTCTTCTTCTTCCACGCGTTGTCTTTTGAGGCGTTCTTCCTCGTCATCCACCTGCAAGACGAATGGAATCAAAATTGAGCAGATACTTTGGTGATAAGTCTGGGCTTTGAATGGACTTACAAGATCAAACTCATCCTCTCGTTCTTCATATTCGATATTCTCGTCCAACTCTTCGAAACCAGGAGCGAAGGCGCTATAATTTTCCGTGATGTGTCGACCCCATAGATGAATAAGTCCGGAATGAGACAGACTCGCAATATGAGGTCGCATTGGATGCCACTACCAAGACCACAGTTCTGGGGTAAGTTGGTTGCCCTCTTGACCCAGCAATCGTGAATCCAAAGCTCACATCTATGTCAGTCAGAGGCTCCTTTGGACCTTCCAAGATTTTCTCAAGGTCGCCCGTCGTCCGATCCCAGATGTATAAGCTATGCCCAGCAATGTTTGCGGAGCCTGCATTGCAAATTATCTTCAGTTTAGCACTTGTACTCTAAAGTTTACATGCTGAAGCCTACCAGCTAAGATATATTCCCCGTCCCCACTAAAGGAAACGGCATTCCAGGGACTCTTCTGAATAGGATCTTGAAGCTTTTGGATGAGTTCGACCACATCTGTCGGTGAGGACGGCTCGGACGGAGACTCTGAGGAAGATGATCCATTCGGAACTGGCGCTGGGGACTCCTCCAAAGCGTCGGTTGTTGAAGATGTCTGAATTTCATAAACTCGAACCATGCGGTCTGTGGAATTCATGACGAGAAAGCTATATACAAAAGTTATGAGAAATAGTCTACGCAAACACGTAAGTGGCGTTGCGCGGATCTTACTTTCCGGCCCTGTCAAACTCCATATGCTTGATACTGCAGTTGTTCGCGACCTTGATACGATGCATCAACTATTAACAGGCTTCTAGTGAGTATCGCCGCGTGGCTATAAGGTAAATGTGATCATACGTCTTTGGTTCGCGTGTTGTAGACGAGTAAGGTCCCATAAGTGGTACCAGCCCAAATGGTCTTGCCGTTAGGGCTGAACCGGGCAACACTAATGGCCGCCCTGTGCGCAGTGGGTGTTGCTTAAGATCGTATCCTACTGGTAGAGCGCGGCATTCATAATTTTGCACTCACTTGTGACTGCCACCTGCCGATAATCCATTCTGGCCCTCCGTACCGTTTACAGTGCCGTCTGTTGCAGGTATATCCGACAACTCTGTCCGTCCATCGCGTTTTTTCCTCAAGTCAACAACAAAGCACTGATGTGTGGATAGTGTGACGAGAATAATCTTGCTAAGATCAAAGGCAGAGGTCTTGGATCAGTGTACCCTCCTAGATTACACAACAATAGTAGACTGACCTATTCCTGGGATGGAATGACGCGCCCGACACTGGAGTGTCGAATCGTATTGTCTGCCGCCGTTCGCCAGAGGCTAGGTCCCATATCACGCAGTTCCAGTCTTTTGAAGTAGTCAAGAGGTACTTGGAGTTTCTTGACCAGCTACAAGCAGAGGGTGTGCGTCTGCGTCAATCGAGTTGTCTTGGTTGTCGAGGCACGCACCTAATGCTTGCGATACCCTTCACATGACCTTCCAGAGACCTTATAATCCCCTTGGTCTCTGCATCCCATACCGTTGTCCAGCCATCATACCGTCCAGCAGCGATGAAACGTCCAGTTGGACTGTATCGTATGCAGAGCGCCGCGTCCTCGAGGGTCGCGACGACGTTCTCGGGGAAGTTTTGGGCAAAGGGATCTTAATTCATGGTAGAAGAAGGCAACTGTCAGCGATATCATCGACCACAACGCGCATAATTGACTGACTGAGTAGTTCGACGTTCATTGGGTTGCGATGTTGACCAGGATCAAATACTCAGGCACCGAACCCACCAAAGCCCGCTCCTCGACTCTCGCCTTCTGAGTTCAATGATGTCTGACTTCCTTTGAGCAATGACTGACGAGCCGCCCCATGAGCCACCCGGTGACTTGTCAGCCGTCGCATCCATTCCCAGCCGTTGACACAGCCGTTGACCCCGCCGTTGACCCATCCAATGACACGATACCAGAAACGTCTATGTATGAGCTTCGCATAATCAGAAGCAGATTAGGGAGTTCATATGAGGCAACTTTTTCCTCGGTCCGAAGTCCGGCTGAACGTTGCACGCAGCTTGCCGGCTTCGACTGATTGCCTCTCTGCGGTAACTTCCAAGTCAAAAAGTGACTTCTTTGATGAAAGGGGGCTCAAACATGCTCGTGCGCCAACGGACGCCCCTCCACTATTCACCGGCGATATTGTATCTGCTCCCCCCTTCAGCGCCGACTCATTATGTCGTCTGTCACCAGTCAGCCAGACGAGCTGCACACGCGACCCACGCCCCGGAATACAAGTGTCGCACTTGAAACATCGCCCCAGCCCTCGAACAAATCGACGTCATCGCTCGAGACGATCAAGGCTACCACGAGGAGGTCTCTCAAACAGCTTCTCAGCACTTCTGGCAACAATAAAACGCTGCCAAAGGTCGCAAAGTCCGAACAAGTGGTGAGGCTCAAACCATTGCGCCCGAATCATAACACCCAATTTTGATCGCTCCAAGTATGGCGCACTTCTCTGCATTAGTTTATGTCCGGCCGTGGTGGCGCTCGTCGAATCAAGAAGCCAGACACGCCACCCCTCCCGACGAACGCAGAGATTCTCAACAATCTTATTGCCGCCTCCCGAACACGCCCATCCCCCGAAAGGTCCAGTAGCGGTCATGACGATACCCAGACAATCTCTTCAGGAATAACGTCGCCAAGCGCGTCTTCATTCAAGTCGAAAGGCTCCAAGGCTATCGCTAAGATTATCATTAGAGAAGTCTTTGGTGGTGGCGGTAATAACTCGGGTTTGGTGCTGCAGGAAGAATTCGTTAGTGGCTCTAATCCCTGTATGCTAGTCGTATCTGATATTATAATATCTTATCAGGTGGTTCCATACGGCCGAGGTGGGACGACAAGACCTGCCAGCTCACACCGCCGATCGTCTGACTATGAACTGGTCAGTCATGGTGGATCCGACTCATCCTTGAGCATAGGACGGAACGCGCATGGCCTTTTCGTACGAATCACCCGTTATCCACGCAAGTCCACAGCTGATGGGCATGTTGCGCTATTCAGTTTTTCGGGCAAGGTCGACTGCCAGGCTCAGAAGGATCTGCTCCTTCAGATTATCTTGTGGTCGGACCTGGCATGGGGATTTTCGTAAGTCGTTACAGCACCATAGAAGATTTCCAACCCTCAATTTTTACTCCGCCACTCGGGTTCATCTTGTGATTCACAGAACCGCGCCGTCGCCCATCCGTCCGCGGCGTTGCCCTGGGCAGCACCAGCTCTAGCAGCCCAGTCCTATGGCAATGCGTCAGGAATGAGCTTTAGTATGATGACCAAGATCACTATCCAAATAGCATGCAAGGAGGTCCTCGGCGGTGGTGGAAATGATAATGGTGATTGGAAATACCTTGACATCTTCGTAAGTCTCACATGTTTTGCTTTCGTCATCCTTGTCGCTCGAGCGACCCAAGATGGAGGTAGATCTTATCTTCAAACCCTTCTGTAGGTTCCGACATTTGGACGCGGCGGCGAAGGTGCAAAGGGCATGAGAATCCTAGATGAAATATTCAGCCCTCGACGAAGGCGGCGGCGTGCTACGGCAGACGACTCGTCCAGTATATCATTCCCATCTATATCCTCGGATGCGTCATCCGTGTGTCCACGCTCCATCACCTCTGAGGGCGACGACTGGATGTATGAAAGCTACCAGCCACGTCCCTCCGCATACCAGGATTTCGTCGGATCGGACAATAGTACGGCAGACGTCCTTCGCCAGCGCCGATTATACGGAGAACACTACTCGGCATCACCTCGGACAGACGCACCGCACCGCGGGGGTCGTCAGGGTAGCTCGGGGCCAGCAATAGCGCATGAGCCGGTGCATTCCCCTGAGCTCATTGAGTTCCGGAATAAATTATTAGAAGAACGGCAGATGCGCCAATTGGAGAAGACACTCGATGCGGGGATGCTTGCATACCAGGCCAACGAATCCGAGATGGATACTCAATCACTCGGTAGTGATGCGGGATGGAGCGATCTAGGCACAGGGTCGATGCCACCGATCCCAAGATCTGCACCTCCAAACCTCGAAGCATCCTCCCGTGCGGGGAGTGGGAAATCTTCCCATAGCCAAACGACGAATACGTCTGCGTTGGCGTCACAGCTCGCGCTCGTTCAAGCACAAACCCAGCTGTTTCAAGCTTCACAACTCAACCTCAGCGCTGCGAGAGCGGGGCCCGATTATGCACGACTTGTGCGGGAGCACGCAGATCTGCAACGGGAGCGCGACAATTTGAAGCAGATGGTTGCGGCGCTGCAAGATGAGATCGAACGACGTGAGAGGACGATGGAAGGTTTGGTATGGCTCGTAGAGAATATGCCAGAATACAAAGGGCAGGACGTCTCTGTGAGCTACGAAGTGGGGGAGATGGACGAGGAGCTGCTGGAGCTGTTGAGGGAAGCTCAGGGTGAATTATCAACGGGTGAGAGTCGGGCGCTCTCAGAGCAGCAGCCTGCAATTGCAGAGAGCGTCTTTGAGCTACCACGCGACTGAAAAGGTGCGGGACTACTAGACAAAGGCTTGCTCTCACCTGAGCATAATCGACTGATAGCGATAGAAATATTGGCTCTTGCTGTAGTGGTCGGTCTCACCGGCTGTGCCATGGCCTTCTCACTCACAATCTTGACATGGAACATGTACATTATGCCAGATCTCAGTTCAATTGAATGCTCCTCTCCAATCCCGTTCCAAGACTACTTTGATTTCAGCTTTCCGCTCGCCATTGTACCAAAAGGCGACCTTTACCCAACAGGTATCGTGAAGGCTCCCTCAGACGACATTTGACTTGGCAGAAATCTTGAAGTAACAGAAGCGTCAGCACGGACGGGGGTTCGAATGCTTTAACAAGTGAACATACTGCCTAATGTTGCCATCGAGTGACTCAGATTCATTTCGGCCCCCTTTACTCGTCCTGTTCCCTCGCCTTCTTCAGCGTCGGGATCAGCACCGCGACCTCACTCAGGGGCTTCCTCTCTTCGGTGCCCTCAGCCCAACCTGAGCTGAGTGAAAGGGTGCCCGTATCGGAAAGCTTATCAAGGAAATGAGCCTTGACGTGCGCATGTTCTATCCCACACTGGCCGACAAGTATTTTATGAAGCGTGCCGCTCGTTTGAAACGGAGTGTCGTACGTTATGGCCTGGCGCTTCTAAAGCTGAGAAGGAGATATCTGCGATCGAAGAACATGGCGTCGTTGCAACCCCAAAGGAGTTAATAGTCAGAATGCTTGGCATCATACGCCCCCCTGCAGGAGCTATTTGACGAAGTCTGGGGAGACTCGAAAGTAAAGACTCCAGTTCTCCATCTGTCATGGTCAAAGATCCCTTGACGCACACCATTAGAGCTTCGAGACTGCTGCAACGGCCGATCGGAGCTAGCAGATTACCTGTGATAGAAATGGGTTCGCAGCCCACGTTGATGGCAACGCTGCGCAAACCCTGGTGCCTTCTTAGGGACTTGATCACTTCTCCGACATCTCTTGACCTGCAGCCGAGAACGAGATTGGTCAAGCTTGAGCTATCCGTAATGCGATCAAGAAGACCCTTGGCGCCGCTGATCGACTGTCGCGCCACCAGCTCGAGACGACGGACAGACGAACGGGAGCAGATCGCTAATTGATGACGGTAACCGCGGGGATTGAGATGACGGAGCAGATAACTCCAACCTCGTAGAGCGCGGGAAGCGCGGAAAGAGCAGCAACCACCAGACCAAGATCCACATTCATGTTGATCTGTACGGTGAGCAGGCTGGAGAGGTGCCGAAGCATTCCAACACGTGGTTCTAGGTCCGGCTGTGTCGCCGGAGAGCGATAGTAGTCATCTATTTCAATGTTGGTATGGATGCGTCCGAGAGATGAAGCGACGCGAGTGAAGAAGGTAGGACCCGTATGAGTAGTGGTATAGGATCGACGTAGCTCGAGGCACATGGATGTTAAGGAACGAGTGGATTCAAAGTCGTCCCAGCGCAGATAGTGTAGGTTGGGTAGGAGTAGTAGAGGTCTGGGGTTCGTGAGGTAGCGATCGGAGATCAACTGGTTGCTGAGCGCGTCACCAGCGTTGAGGAGGCTTTGGAATCGCGGAGCGAGATTGTAAAAGCGGGCCCAGGTCTCTTCCGTCAAGCGTTGAAGGAATACCTATTCAATTTCACACCAGATCGGATACGATCCTTAGCGCAGAGTGTACGTGGACCCATCATTTCACCAGCTTCTATGCAATCCGTCTGGGGCAAACCGTCCAGGAGATGACGCAATTGCACTACTTTCCATAATGCCTCCAGGACTGGATCCATCCATACCTGACAGATGAGAGATGCTACAGGTTAATCGCCTCGATCAAGGTCCGAGCTCTTCAACAACAGACAGAGATGACAACGGAGTGTGATCGGTCGTGAGTCGCTATACGTAGGGAATTGTTCATGAGCGGTCTTCGAATTTGTTCAAGTTCGCTTCAACTTAGCGACGTGCATTACCTTGTTAACGCTGCGTCCATCTTTCCTGGGGAGGTGTCGTTGTGTTGATTGCACAGAACCTAGATTCTTATGCTTTCAACAGCACATCTTTGCGATTTTGGTGGATATTTTTGGCGTAAGGACTCCCTTTAAACCGCCGGGTGGGCAGGATGGCATGCAGGCATTCGAACTTGTTCAAGATTCCAATTCTTTCTCGACTGCCTGACATCTGATAGTTTGGGTCTTCAAACCTTTCTGAGAACCTTGAGCAAGATAAGCACTCACACTGGGTTCCTTAACTTCATCCCACCTCGGCCCTTGATATCTATGGAACGCCCTAGATCCACTCCCGAAGTTATACAAAAGGCAGATGTAATTTAACTTGATCCAGGGGAAAAAAATTTATCCGGTTGTTCATGATAGCAGAGTCGAAGCTGAGTCCTCAAGAAGTCCCTCACCTCCTTGAAAGGGTGGCGTGGTTTTGATCGGACGGGCGCGTGCAAGCGAGCGGTGGTAGGAATCTCTAGCGGAAGGGCATCTAGTGCGAAGTGAGATGCGACGTGAGCGATGATCTTTCACCTCGAGTGGGCTTCATACGCCTCATCATTAGCGATACAATAGCAAGAATGCATACACCCAGGAAGAGTTCCCATTGATACACGTGAGCAAGTGAGCAGGTGTAGTATTGTTTAAGAGGGCTAAACCCCGATTTGATCTCGTGGGTTTTGAATGACGGACTGTCTAACAATGGAGCAGGCAGCTTGTCGGAAAGTGGCACAAGATATGATACTGCGATAGCTAAAAGCTTCCGAGCCGACAGATGGGTGTTGCGCGGGGAACAGGTAAACAATCAATCATATTTGGAGCTCGGTGCAACCCCGACAGCTAAAAAATTTGCCAAGGTTCTGAAGCCGAAGTCCACCACATGAGACAAGAAGACCCTCGCCTTGGAAGAAGCGGATGTACAGGATGGCGGAGCGATTGGTGGACAGCCGCAATACGCGGGGGCGAAAAGGAAGCTGCGGACAAATAAACAACCAGAGAAAGTCGAATCACACTGCAGACGACGACAACATCACATCCCAGCCTGACTCTTTCACCCAGGAATCTTAGCAGCCTTTTCAACTTAACTCTGTCTATCTTATTGTACAACCGAATCCAATTCACCCCCAGCTTTCTCCAGTCATGAAATCTCTACGGCGCTCAATCAACAAGGACCCACCCGCCATCGCCACACCTGGGATCAACACCCACCCTGCACTCTCCAAGCAAAACGCCCACACCCCAAATGTGGCAAAGACCGTTCGATGCATCCAGCAATACCGAGCCAAGAGTCCACAGGAGCTCAGCTGCGCCATCGGAGACATTCTCTATGTTGTGCGCGATACCATTGGGTGGTACGAGGTGACCAATCCCAGTAGTAACTCGAGGGGCGTGGTGCCGAAGAGCTGTCTCGAGGAGATGTCGTCCAGTTCGGGCCCAAATACGTGAGTGCAGCTCTGTCGCGGGTGAAGACTACGAGTTGCTCAACGTCAGTCCAATCTCCTATTCCTGTTCGCTACTTCGACGAAACTTATAGCATCCAAGCTGGACCGACCGCTCGCGTACCTCCGCCACAGATGACACCACGAGTCCAGTCCATGGCCGGAAAATCTCAAACGCGACATCAAACGTTTTACGCAATCGTCCAATACGACTTCTCAGCCGAACGGCCTGACGAGCTCGATGCTAAAGCCGGCGAACCCATATCGGTCGTCGCACAGTCGAACCGTGAGTGGTTTGTCGCGAAGCCGATTGGTCGACTAGGCGGTCCAGGTCTCATCCCGGTATCCTTCGTCGAGATACGAGACCCTGCGACCAATTTGCCGGTGAAGGACGTGGAAGGGCTGATGGAGCGAGGGGTTCTTCCCCGCGTGGAGGAGTGGAAGCAAGCCACGGCCGAGTACAAAGCAAGCAGTATCCCGCTCGGGGTGCTGGACGACCTGTCGACCAACGGAGCCGTCGTCACCGATAGTCCATTCATGAAGCAAAACCAGCAACGTCAGGTGCAGCAGCCGCCTATAAATAGCTCACCGATAACTCAAGTCCAGCAGCAGACGGCTATACGGCAGTCGCAACAGCACGAGCGATCGCAATCTTATGCTACATCCCAGTTGCAGACTGCCGTCTCCCACTCTCGTACACAGTCGCGCGCCGATTCGACTCGCACCATCCCTCCACCTCCCCCGCCGAAGCAACAAATACAGGAACCACGCCTGGAAGAACCTGTGGTCGACATGTCCAGCTCAGACCTTCTACCACCGGGAACCGTCTTGTCCGCCAGCATCCCTTCCTTCCACTACGAGAACGATGAGTACTGGTTCCGTATCGATGCCATGTATCAAGCCAACAACACCGCATCCACCTCTACCGCCCCACGTGTCCTTCAACTTATATTGTACCGAAACTACGATGACTTCTATGAGTTCCAAATCAGCCTTCTCGACGCATTTCCGTCTGAAGCAGGACGTGGTCCAGACGATTCGACACGGATCTTACCGTACATGCCCGGGCCGGTATCTTACGTGGACGACATGATCACATCGGTACGTCGGACCGAGCTTGATCAGTACCTTGGAGAGTTGTGCGAGATGGAGCAGAAGGGCTCTGGACATATACTGAGACACGACCTGGTCCGGTCGTTCCTGAGTCCAAAGTCCGGTGATGTGGTGGATGAGGTCGAGGTCAGCGATGATTGGGTGTTGGGTACGATGAACAATGGGAACGGGAACGGACATTATCACCATGCAGGTCAGAGCGACACCATCGAAGAAGATCATCAGCCGCCTCGACGATCGTACGTTGATGATGTTGCCAACGATCTGGACCGGACACATCTTCAGCCAGGCGTCTCACACACAAACGCTACAGCCCGCTCCTCGAACGGAGGGAGTGGGTACGGAGAGGAAAGAACGCCGCAGGACCAATTTAGTGTTGCGGGCGGGAGGCACACACCAGCCGAAAGCTTCGGACGGCGAAGCGAGAGTCGATCGCGATCGCCGATTAAGAACGCGAATCATCATGGCTTGAATGAAGAGCGGAACGGCGACCATTCACGACCAAACTCTCAGTTCCAACAAGACCAACAGCCCCTGACACCATACTCCGCCACTTCAGATTACTCGTCCTCTCACCCGAAAGGTGGGCACTCGCACTCACAATCGCACTCAACGCTCTCTCCGCCTTCAGCCTCAGGACCGTCTTACGCTGGCTATGGGGGTGGTGGTAGCGCAGCGCCATCGCGCTCGGCGCGATCATCCGGGAATACGCAGAGCGACGTGGCCGGGATGCCAGCGTACAACAATCACAATGGTCCTCAACCACCTTCGCAGCAAGCATCCGCGCGTTCGTCCCACCACCAAAGTGAGGGGAATCACAGCGACGCGGGGCCTGGCACGCGTACTTCTGCCTCAAATCCTTCCGGCAGTGCACCGCCGTTCCTCAAAATCAAGATCTTCCATTCTGAGTCGGACGACCTCATCGCTATCCGTGTCCCACCGCGCGTCACCTTTACACAGTTGATCAACAAGGTGCGCGACCGGCTTGGCCCTGGGGTGACCGTTCTGAGATACCGAGATTCATACGATGGGAATGGTGGTGGAGGGGGTGCTGCCGCCAAGAATTGGCGAGAGATCGTTGGTGACGAGGACCTGCGGGATTGGATTTCAAAAGGGGACAAGCTGGTTCTCTATGCAGACTGAGCCAGAGTCCTGAAGATGGTTTGGTCTGTTGCTGTCTTTTACCTTGTACAACATTCAGGTGCTATCTTGCGCTATACTAGGTTGGTGTATTAGTGCGCTCTGTTAGCGCTACTCCACCGGACATATCCTTAGTAATGGTTCCATCCAGTTGTTATTTCAGTGGGTGTCTGATAATGATAACTCTGAAGGTCTTTTTAATTCGTGCTCATAGCTGTTCTGTTTTGAATGCCAAAAGGCTGGCCAGATGGCCGAGTGGTCTAAGGCGCTAGATTTAGGTAATATCTCTAGTCTTCGGGCAAGGGTTCGAATCCCTTTCTGGTCAAAGTGTTTTGCTCTCCCTCCCGAGGAGGTGTTGGACATATCATCAGCCTTCGAACGACTCTGCGGATAGCTTCTCTGTATCGCCGCAGACGTGAAGCGACGCGTTACTTTGACCTTGGTATCAGGACGTTCTATTGTCACCGGAACACCAGGTTTTGTTTCTGACCGTGCCTCGTTTTCATTCACTCCCGCCCTTGACCATCTCTTCAGTAGCCTTTCGTGTTGCGCTTAACACCATCTTGTCCTTGAGCTGTCTTTAGCAGCCCAGAATGGATAACCTGCCTGTCATCACTGGTCGGAAGCGCGTGCTCTCAGACGGCGATGACGATGTTTTGATATTGAAGAAAGCTAGATCTAAGGTGTAAGCACTCCAAAAGATAGTCTCAACGAACAACGCCGACCACATAATTAAAGCCACCCTCTAACAGGCCGCCCACCCCGACCAGCGCAAAGTCGCGAAATGTACGCCTTCCAACCCAACTGCAACACATCCATTCAGCCTACATCGCAATAGAGGAAGCTCTCATACCAGCGCTGGCCAGTAATGGCGTAGCTGCACCCACTATGGACAAGACAAGGCCTGGACTGATGAATATCCTTCATGTCCTAACCCACTTCACCGTGCCCGGACTTTCCCTCGACAATCTTAAGCGGCTGGTCTATCTCCTTGAATGGGACCATACATCCGACGCGACACCTCGAAGACCTTCGCAGCTGCCAAATGCCAATCTAGACGACCCATTTGTCGCGCCAGGGACGTCTGCGGATTGGACCCGAGGTGGCCACGGTATGGTTGTATCGCAAACCACACATCTCAATAGGTCAACCGGACGACGATGTGCGGCTTATGCCATTGGCATACAGATTGAGAGTGATTCGACTCCGAAAGGAAAAGGGAGGGTTGGGATGAACACGGTCACACGATGGCTTGAGCGAGGTTCGGAGAGGAAAGCAATGGTCGAACTCAAACTCCAAAGATGGGTCGAGGTAATGTGTATGAAATTGATACGCGATTATCATAGCTAATAAATCGCCAAAGGTTCACAAGAAAGCTGCTCGAGAGCCTTTTCGGATGAGCAGTGAACGTGCGACGTCGCCGACACCCGTTCAGATGCCAGCCATTCCAATGGCGATACTCCCAAGTCTCACCTCAGCAAGCACATCGTCTCCAATCAAGTCTCCCACAAAATCACCCGTAAAGCGAGCATTGATTTCCTCGGCTTTCAGCACACCTACGAAGTCGGTCGTTCCATTCCCAACGCCCGATCAAACTCCAGATCCTGTGGCATCGTCGTCGACTTCTTCAGTACCCAGCACGCCGCAGAAGGATCGAGATGTTCGTACACCTTCGACAGCTCGACGGGACGCCCTGAAGGAGCGCATCCGTCAGCGCTCACTTCAAACAAACGGCTCGCCGACGAAAGGCTCTGTTGTGGTAACGCTTGGAACGGAGAAGGATGGAACCCCACGGGAGAAGCTTGTCAGTCGACAGGAACTGAAACGGCGTCTCGTCCTAGGGAGATTAGAGAGCATCGCTGAATGTATCGCGTCGTAAGTCTCGCATTCTCGTAGGTGTGCTCAGACGCTAATGAAGGCTTCGTAAAAGGCTTCTGTCTGGGAGCCGCGTGGGCTCGAGCTCCAATTCGCCGTACAAACGAAAGATAATGAGACTAGATGAAGTCGTCCGCGTAATAGTAAAGAGTGCAAAATTACCCATATCTGAAGGTACGTGCTGCAAAATGAGATCTCTCCTTCTCTTGCTGATTCCCAACGCAGCGGAGGCCACAGAGGCAGTGGAGCTTCTCATGTCATTATGCCCCACCTTTGTCTCTCCGAAGATTATTGATCGCGAAATGTGGCTCGAAATGCCGACTGCCGTCATTCCAGCGCCATCGTTTGGTCCATCTCCCATCAAGGAAGCCTCGAGCATACCGTCGACACCTAGGAAGGCTAGGCCAATAGCCGCTCCGCGCAGTCCCAGCGGCCCATCGTTGAGAAGCGTGACCCCATCATCCCCTTCCCGCCGAGTACCTCCATCTCCTGGACGTCTACTTCCCCAATCTCCTGGGAGTAGGCTTACAAAGGACGAGCTGGAGGAAGAGCTCATGAGCCGGAGAGTTGGAGAGGGCAGCCCAAGGAGAGTTCGTCCCGCTCTTGTTGGACGAGACGGGAAAGAGCTCATGACGTTACGGGATGTGAGGGAACGAATTCGCAGGGAGCTAGAGCAGGATTGAGCTTCGTGATTGCATCTCCTATAAATGTATATTACTAGCATCTGTATTTGAGAATGATTTTAAGTGAACTGGAAAGGAAGGGTCCCAGGTCCCGAAACGTTTGCATGTGCTTGCAACAATCTCGATATTGGCCGTGACCTTTTTGAACGCGCCCACCATCTATAGCATATCCCATAATGGTCAGTCCGTATCAAGAACACTCTAGCCTAGCTACTAATGTTTATTTTCGAGCAGTCGTTCGCATCATCTTCCTCACGTCTTATGCTACGCACACGGCCAGTGGCGTGAGTTGCGAAGTTATGGCATCTTGGTTGCATCCTCATTCATATTTTCGCGTTCACAGACGGACATTGACAGTTTCACGATGCATGGCGACAGCTGCTGAACCATCGCAGCCAGTTAAGGCTGCTGTTCCTCCGCCCGCACCCCTTCCGACGCCGGACGCGAAGATTCGACGGATAGTCGATGACATTTCGGGCCTGTCGTTGCTTCAAGCCGCTGATCTCGTGACGTTGCTCAAGGTCAGCTATTTCTTTGTGGAGATAGTACAGCTCCTAGAACTTACAATAGTCATTCTCCTCTTGATATATAGACACGGTTAAATATCCAAGAGATTGCTATGCCGGTAGCTTCAGCGGGTGCAGCGCCTGTCGCTGCTGCTCCTGCTGAGGACGCACCGGCTGCAGAGGTGTGAATTACTCTACGCTTCACAGAGCTTTATACAGCTAACATATATTTGACCTTTGTAGGAGAGACCAAAAGAGAAGACCATGTTCAATGTTCAACTCGTGAAGTTTGACCCAGCTCAGAAGCCGAAGATCATAAAGGAGGTAAAGGTTCTCAATCCAACTATGAGCTTGATAGAGGTGCGTATCGTACTCGTTTTGTCGTCGAGCGTAACGCGTCATCTTACACGGTTGTTCATCAGGCCAAGAAGTTCGTGGAGTCTGCGCCGAAAACACTCAAAGAGAACGTCACAAAAGAGGAGGCTGAGAAGCTCAAGAAGCTCCTTGAGGATCTTGGAGCAACCATTGCACTAGAGTGATTTATTGTTCCATCCTTGCTCAATGACATTCGCTTTCCTTGGCAGGTTGCTTTTGCTCCCAAAGATTTGGACGTCCAATGCAAACCAGTCGCCATAATTCAGGTCAATGTGGGAAAAACCCCTCCTTCGCTTGTATAAGGTGCCGTCCGGGGATAGTTTTCTCTTCTACCCTAGGGCTGGCGTATCATCAAGCGCATAATATTCTGGGATGCCAGGCTGCCACAGTGCTTTTGTATGGTGTCGCCTCTTGGGCCCATGACTGGAATCCGCTCAGTGTGCTGACGTTGTTGCAGCCGTCCTGATCCTTTGGGGTATTTTGATGGGCGGCCGCAAAGTCTTGGTTTATGAGTGTGCCTCTGACACTTCGCACACACAATTCGTATCTTTGTCTACATGTATATATATTTGTGGGGGGGGGCACCTTCTGATACGTCGCGTCTCCCGCCTGAATGATAATATGCCACTTTTATGAGGCCCAGGTTTTAGAATAGTGTATACTTATTGGACATTCGAAAACACGGCGTGTGTGTAAGCGGCGAGGTCGGAGTTGTGATTGTGGAACAGCCGTTGGGCGCTGCCTACCACAACACCCTCACTACACTCCACCATGGCAGCGAGAAAAGTAAACACTGTCTTAAACTTATGAGATATAGCTTATGCTTATTTCTGCTTTTGAAATTATAGCTACAAAGTAAGACCCAGGCCCTTTCAGTTTGGACTGGCGTTGCCTTGCTCACCTGCCTCTGGGTTTCCGCCTCACAGCGGAGATTGACCGAACCCTGAAGAAGGTTGGGGAAGGCGTCGAGCTATTCGAGTCCATATACGACAAGATGCAGTCGTCCACAAATCAAACTCAGAAAGAGAAGCTGGAAACGGACCTCAAGACCCAAATCAAGAAGCTTCAACGTCTACGAGACCAGATCAAGACCTGGGTGGCGAGCAATGACATCAAAGACAAGTCGCAACTGATGGATAACAGGAAGCTAATAGAAACGGTGAGCCTGCTTGTTATACGGCGTGGTGTGATTTGAGCGTGTCCTGTGGGTGAGCAATTCGTTGCCTTGGCGCGAAACAACCGCTGACAGTACATGCTCCTAGATCGGCCGTTATGTCAATCGATGGTTCTAACGCGTATATCTTCTTTTTCAGCAAATGGAGCGGTTTAAGGCTTGTGAAAAGGAGATGAAGACCAAGGCGTTCTCAAAGGAGGGGCTAATAGCGTCGCAGAAGATGGATCCGAAGGAACGAGAGAAGCTGGAGGTCTCGGACTGGATATCATCGATACTGGCGGAGCTGGAGCGGCAAGTCGAACAGACAGAAGCGGAGATCGTCGCGTTACAGGCACCAGGCAAGAAGAAGAAATCTACGGCGACCAGCCGGTCCGAGGAACTTCAGCAGATAATTGACCGGCGGAAATGGCACATGGGTCGGCTGGAGATTGTCCTAAGGCTTGTAAACAATGGGACGATTGCACCTGAAGACGTTGTTGCCATTAAAGAAGACGTCAATTACTTCGTGGAAAGCAACGTGGTGCGTGCATGTCATTTATTCTAAACAGAGGGCTTCGAGACTAAACGAGCCCGCAGGAAGAGGACTTTGAGGAGAACGAGTTCATTTACGATGACCTCAATCTTGATGAGCAAGAGGAGGCGTTCCGCATACACAATGAGGAGAACGGTCACTCAGATGACGACATGTCCATGATATCAGGCAAGATTTCTGGTTTTGGGCGGACCTCATTTGATCACCAAATCTTCTCCCAGATCCACCACTGCGGCCGATCGCTAAGGAGAAGATGAAATCTCCCTCTCACGACGAACCGCCAACAGTACGTGTTGATTCCACTCCAGCTAATTTGATACCTAATCCTTGGTCCGCTTGCAGAGCCCTGTGATGAAAAAGCAACCGGTTGCGCCTCGAAGTAAGTTGGTGGATAGCCCCGAAATTTTATTCAGAAGCCTTATACATCTCATCTTTCCAGAGCCTGTAGAAAAGCCCGAACCACCAAAGCCACCAGTACCAACTACGAATTTCGCGGCTCAGCCTATGTCTGCGGCGCTCAAAGCAGGTCTTCCACAGACAGCGGCGCCTGTCAAACCTGTACTCCCCCCTATGAGATACGCCGCAGCGGCCGGTGGTTCCGCTGCCGTGCCTGCTACCAATGGGACAACTCAAGCAGCCCCGGCATCCGCTACCGCATCTATACCACCCCCTACTCCGGCTTCAATACGTCCATCATTACCATCGCAAGCGACGGCATCTGTAGCACAATCCAGTCCGCCAGGGTCTCCTTCGGCAGTGTCGATGTCTGTATCGGTGTCGTCGCCTGTATTGAGCTCGGCAGCACCGCCCAGTCATGCCGTAGATACCAGCTCCGCGAACGGAAGTTACTATCAGGATAGCCGGGTGCAGAGCCCGGAAGTCTCGACATCAGAAGGTCCGTTACATATTGGATATCTATGAGGTGTCACTGATCTTGAGGGCTATGTCAGCCATTGTATCCCCCGTGGTTCCTTCAGTGACACCTGCATCGCTAATGTCTGGCGCCGAGGCCGTAGTAAGTTATTCTGTTCAGCATATATGGCCTTGCTACTCACGATGGAGCCAGCAGCGATCGAATAGCACGGAAGCAATACCAGCCGTCAATGGCGCGTCAAAAGATGTCTCTACTATTTCACAGCACGCATCAGGCGACACCCAGAATGTACCTCGCACAGCACCGCCACCTGGAATCATCCCTATATCCGTGGTGCGATCAGGCTCTACTAGCGAGTCCCAGACAGCGCTGGCGCCAACGGGCCCTCCACCGAACCTCAGTCGATCCCCCTTGCCACAGCAGGTGCAACAAATATCCACCATTGCATCAACAACGGCGAGCTCGAGTCGACTGGAGAGTACAGAACCAGCACAATCTCAGCCTCAAACTGCAACGAGTGGATCTTATGCATTGGGTCCCACGGATGGTGTGCATCAGCAACAACAGCCTCCTGTGGGTCAGGTACAAAGGCCGATTGGGATGCCGGCTCAGGCTCGCCCGCCAACCGCTGCGCCTGGGAGCCAGATCCGTTCCAACTTACCAGGATCCCTGGGAGACCTTGTATCTTCGTTCGAGGTGGTGAAGCAGAAGGGTGAGATAGACTGCCCAATATCTTTCTGCTATGTTTGATCTGACATTTCACGGGCAATAGCTGCACAACGAATGGCAAATCCGGATCAGATGCACAAGATTCTGGAAGTAGCGATGAATGGAACTCCGCAACCTGCGGATACTGAAAAGTACGTGATAGCATCACTTGTTTGCTCTCTCACCTCTTCAACTCGACTACGCGCAGGCCCAAGTACTACGTGCCACGGAGCCAGTACAACACCCCTCCTTATTATCCGCAAACACCACTACAGAGCCTTAGCTCGCCCCAGCTGTTCGCGCAATTAGACGTCGAGACTCTATTCTACGTCTTCTACTTCCTGCCTGGGACTTATCAACAGTAAGCAAGCGACATCGCCGACTGGTACAGATAAGCGCATGCTCACAAAAGGCTTATTAGGTACCTAGCGGCGCAACAGCTGAAGACTCAGTCTTGGCGATTCCATGTCAAGTATCTCACATGGTTCCAAAGACATTCCGAACCTCAAGCCATCACCGAGGAATACGAGCAAGGCGTGTACGTATACTTCGACTGGGAGGGGAGCTGGTGTCAACGGAAAAAGAGTGACTTCAGGTTTGAGTATCGGTATCTGTCCGATGACTGAGAGATTCGTCCTGAATGCAAGGAGGACATGTACATTTATTATGCTTATTAGCACTGAATCTGAATCTGTCACAATCGAATCGAAGCCAGTCCCCTCCCTGCGGCTGGTGACGGCTATGACTGAATGAAGGCTCTAAACGGTGACTGAGATGGCGGCACAAAAGCGCAAGATTTGAGTCGATAAAATGAGTCCGCTGGCTAATAGCGGGAGGCGTATACCATACGACGTTGAAGGGTTCGGGTGCGCAAGCTTGCAGTCCACGCCTCATTCTCTCCTATGCTGGCCCAATCCTCCAGACACCCGCCAAGCTCTAGCCTGCTACGCTGGAGCCAAGCCAGGAGTTATACCCATCTCGTGTGATATGAATGATAATCGAGATATGTTTCTGGTCAAACAAGATGCAAATGATACACGACCGAGGAGTTCACGAAGACTGAGATAAGGCTTGGCAGAAGTCTAAAGTACGCTTCCTGGAAGCGGCGTCAGGAACTTTAGATACCCAATCACATCCAGTCGTCAAAAGCACGCACGCCGCAGCACCGAAGGCCCGGGAGGAGCAGAGCCCGACCTCACAACCACCGCTTTACAACAAAGGCCGGGCTTCGAATAGAATACAAAGGAAGGCTTGCACGCTCGTCAGGCGGGTCTAGGACGGTGCATGCGTTGTCTTCGGGTGGAACAAGGGGAAGGCAAGAGGCGGAAGCGCAGATTGCATATATCAGGCCCAACATAGAGTGAGAGCATTTCAGCATTTCAACCGAGACTAGCGGCCGCCCGGAAAGCAAGCCTTTGTCTGACTTATAGCATGAGCTCCGCTTCCAACGCCGATGGTCCATTGCCTCAACAGCCTTATCCACATCCGCCTCATCAACCCATCTACACTGTTGTACCCCCAGCACCTATAACTGCATTCAAGGAGCTCATCCACGACCTCACTTGCGAATTCAACGTCAGCCAACCAAACGACGCTCTTCAGGTGCGTGTGTGCATTTCAACCTCCGGAATGGGTTGGAATTTAGGCTCATTTCATTTCCTTTGTTGCGGTCGCATACAGTTCTGCTCTGACTGGTTCCATAGACGACTTGCCGTCCAACGAACACGTCTCATCGACGATTTCTTGAAGAACAACAAGGAGAAGAGGGCAAGGGAAGCAGCTCTAGCTCAAACCAACGGAACGGCATCTCCATCGCAGCCATCAAGACCCCCGACAAAGGCACAAGCAATACCCATCCATCAACCCTTCCACCCGCAGATGGCTGCAACAAATTTCAACGCGAATCGCCGCGTATCCGCTCCCTCCCCCTTCGGAACGTTGAACGTCCCAGGGAACATCGCAGTCAGCACCGCCAGCACTCATCGCGCGCCCTTGCCCATCTCCATCAACGAGAATGAAGGATACCTCGGACCCCCTCCCTCCGCACTTGGTCGTCGCGTCAGCGTCAGCGCCGAATCGATCGAACCCTCTGAAGGTGGCGCCGAGATCGCTCACCCTTTCTACTACAAGACTCCCGAACAGCGTCAACGTCTGGAAGATTCAATTAGCAACGCGTTTCTGTTCAAAAACCTCGACGAAAAGAAGCGCCGTGCCGTGCTGGGCGCAATGAGGGAGATGAAATTCGACGCGGAGACGAGGGTGATCACTCAAGGCGATGCTGGAGATTACTTCTATGTAGTGGATTCTGGAGAGCTGAATTGTTACGTGAAGCCAAAAGAGGATCAACAGCCACTATACCCTGGTGCACCACCGCCACCTCCACCTGGTGAGCCACAGCCAGGCGATCATCCAGAGTATGGTAAGAAAGTCTTCGAATACGGGAAAGGCACGTCATTCGGAGAGTTGGCGCTCATGTACTCGAATCCGAGGGCGGCAACGATCATCTCCAAGACCCCCGTGACGCTCTGGGCTCTGGATCGCGTGACATTCAAGACGATCTTGCTAGAAATCTCTTCGAGGACGCGGAAGGACTATGAGGGGTTCCTGAGGCAGGTGCCGATCCTACATTCCTTGACGGATAGGGAGAGGGCCAAGCTTGCGGATGTGCTGCAGACGCGACAATTCGACTATGGAGAAGCTGTAGTCACCCAGGGGGAGACTGGTCGAGAGTTTTATATTGTGGAGGAAGGAGAGGCGACGGTATCGAAGAAGGTGGAGGGGAAGAGCGACGAAGAGGTCGTCATGCGCCTAAAGAGAGGAGATTACTTTGGAGGTATGTAGCCCCGTTGGTTATTTCTTCTTATCTACGGTAATTGACCCTCTTATCACATAACAGAACTTGCACTATTGCACCGAGCACCTCGCGCGGCTACCGTTCGATCCGGAAACACCACTCACCCAGCAGATGCGAATACGACAAAGTTGAAAGTCGCGGCGCTCGACGCCGACGCTTTCACGCGCCTCCTCGGACCCCTCCGCGAACTCATGGAGAGGACTGCTGAGCAGAAATATGCGAGTTCTCAGTGATGAATATCCATCTTTCGGAGAGTTTGGTACGACTTGGGAAGCAACTCGTGACTCCTCTGCCTGAGGTCTAATCTGATCTTTATTCTGTCTCCCATGTTATGTACGTAGCTAGAAACTACTATTGAAGGAATGGAAATCGATGATGGTGGAACCACATATCACTTGCACATCAAGCCGCCGTCAATGAATAGGAGAGATTGAAGTGACTCGCTGATTGAAGATGTGTTCTTCCTGGAACGAGACGTCAACCTCGAACATCATTCGCGTACTCGTTGCTAGTGTCCCTTCTTGCTTACGCCAAGCCCACTCGGCACCCGGAGGATGAACCGTCTACGTCACATCCACGAGGTCAACCTCTCCGATTGCTTCTCTCTCGCCACAACCACGTGAAGGCAAGAAACAGCTTCATTCGTCGAGTCTCCCCCGAGAACCTTGTAACTAATGGTCCTCGAAATTGGATGAGTTGTTTTTGCACCATTCAAAGTGGCTTGCGTACATGTTGTGGACCTGGAAATAATACAAAGAAGTCAAGGACGTCATGTCGTTCTGGAACCCCTGAGGCGAGCGCGGGGCTTGAGGAGTGGTAGTCCATGAGACACTCCAATCCATGCGTAGCAAGAGCTTGTTCCCCGAGCGCTTGTCCTCGTCTTTGGTAATAACATCGGCTACACCCACGTCACCACCCTCGTCTTCCCCAATCCAAGCCCGCAACGTGAGGTAGGCGCTATCCCGCCTCGATAGGTGCGATTGAAGTCTAAGACTACATCGATAAGGGCTTGCCGGGCTCGACACGTCGGGCGAGGATATATCTTGCCTCGAGGTCGTAGTGGAAGCGGCTGAAACGGTGCGCACCGCGTCTGATGCAATGAAGACCGCTGCCATCTTACACGCGTGGTGGGATAGTGACTCGTTCGGCCGCCCGAGGCACGCTCCTACAGCAGCAGCAGCATGCCAGTCAAAGCCCTCCAGGAGGACGAGGTGCGTGTCCGAGAAGAACAAGGGAAGGATGCTATTGCCATCTGGAGTAGGGAGCGTCAGACAGACGGCGTCGGTGCTGATTTTCCTGAGCCCATATGATTCCAGCCGGAAGGAAAGAAAGCGTGGGCATATGGGCGATGCGCTTGGCAACCTCCCAAGTGAGTGACACTCGCTCCCGTGGTCCAAGCTATCCCATGGGATAATCGAGCGATGGGCAGTCGTACCCGTTTTGGACTGCATACGCACATCGAGTAGGTCTTTCTCAGTCTATTCGAAGATCAGTGGCGTGGGTACATGGATGGGAGAATGTCGCTTGATGTGTCGGAGGACTGCTTGATCAACGATTGATAGGGACTGACTGCTGCTCCTTGACGCCCGAAAGATGTGTCCTGTGCTACTCGAAAGCATGACTCCGGTGATACAATTTAATGAATATATATCCTTCACGAGCAGCGCAATCTAGGCTCCAGGAGTCGCGAACGGGACGTGCTCCCAACCAATCGTAGGTGTCCCAATTGACCCGGCGGAACGTTCAGCTCGATCATCGAGCAGTTGAACTGTTCTGCCGATACGTGTTCATTAAGGAGTCCTAATTGAGAAAACAGGGGGGGGGGAGACAAAAGGTATTTCACTCGCCATGAATCGCCTTGTAGTGCTTATGAAGGATGGTCGCTCGTGCCAACCTGCATTGTCTTGTTGGGGACCAAGTACATACAAAAGCACAGGCATGAGCTATGTGCGTAACGGTGCATTACACGCACTTACCCCGTGCTTGAGTATCGAATGTAAGAGGCCAACCTGGTCTCCTGCCCGAGCCTTTCTCATGATCGCAATTGCACAGCAGTGGGAGAGCCGCATGCAGGTATTTCTCTGTTCCCTTTGTACACACTTGATAGTATCATCAATCTCATTCACGGCGAGCCCACGGCAGGCTCTTGAGCCGCCGTATATCCAATATGTCCCCATGCGTGTTCCTGTATTGCAACTGGCTCAATGAGAGCGGTCAACTATGTGCTCCTTTGTGTTCTGTATCGTTCAGAAGCACACCACACTGCTAGTGGTCTCCAAGGGAGAACGAGGCTAGAATCCAGCGAGTCGCGGTGGGTCTGGAGAGATCGGAATATAGGTTTAAAGGGAAATGTTGGCTGAGGTGTGTGTCCTGAGGGAAGAGTGATTATAGTCTGAAATAAGACCAAGATGGGTTGGCCGATGACCCGACGAGTATGGATGACTATAGCTTGTGAACATAATCGAAATCAGTTCCGCTTGCGTAGAAAAGAAATGGCAGCCTTCAGCTTTGGGGGAAAACACGAACAGAGTCAAGAGGACAAAGAACCATGCCCATTTTAGAAATGATGCAGTTAGTCAGTACATGAATACGTTGCAAGAGCACAGGTGAATACAAGAGCAAGAAAGAAGCCCAGATCAGACGTGTAGTAGAAGAGAAGAAAGAGACAGGCAGCAAGAGAGGATCGATGAGACAAGGAATGTGTGAGGATCGACCATGAGACGAGCAGAAATAGGGATCTGATGAAGACATAATACAAAGTTTCATGAAAGTGAGAGAGAGAGAGAGGAGGGAAGGGACGAATGAACTAAAACGAGCAACAGACATTGAGAGTGCACGACCATAGAAACACAGATCTTGCGGAGAGAGAGAATGAAAAGGCTGTTCGTGTATGAGTGACAGTTTGGCCCGAGTCTTTCGGGGTAGAAGGCAAGTTCGAGCCATCAAGGCTGTTCCAGGTCACGGACACCGGAACGACATGGTCGGTATACAGTCTATGCATTAGCTCCTGCTGGCAGTCGATCCGCCACTCCTGCCAATCCCAACACGGCTGGGCCCACGACTATCCCGATCACCGCGATAAACGATTTCATCCTCCGTGGCCTCCGCATCGTCATCTGCGTCATCAACGCTACGTTTTAAAGACAAACGTGTGGCTCCGTGTCCGTTGACAAGCCTCATCGTGGTCGCGCTCGCCGTAACCTGAGCACGATTGTCATGTGTGATGATCTTCACTTCCTCATCGTCGTCATCGTCATCGTCATCGTTGTAGCCAGAGAACGACGGGATGGGCGGATGGGCGGCACGACGCTGAGGAGTATTTCGTCCTTCGGTCTCAACGAGATCGACACCGTTGACTAATCCGTGCTTGATGAATCGGATTGTTGGCTCCTCCTCGTCCGCCTCTTGTTCCACCGAAGTCTCTCCGGCTTCACTGTTGCTGACCACACTCTCCGAATCAGCAGACGCAGACTCCCAACCCGCCTCTTTGCCATTCATTCCCATGTGTCCATTGCCGTATATTTGACTATGCCCTCCGTCCGTTACAGGTTGGATGAGATATTCGGAACTAGCGGCGATTGTCTCGCCGTACGCTCCCTGGGTGATTGTGGAAGTAGACGACGAGGGCGTGAAGTGATCGTACGTTGATGAGGTCGGTGTTGGTGCGACCGAGGAGGCTGCGGACGATGAACAAGGGCTGAACGAGTCGTTGGTGTAGGGAGAAAATGGGTGAGGAAGAGAAGAATACATTGCTTCTGGTGATGTCGACTGGACTGCAGCGGGGGCGATGGGAGCAAATGTCCGAGGCCGTTGCGCGAGGATATTGGGAAGTTCGCTTTGGTGATGGAAGAGCTCCATGCTCGGAGACGAGTAGGCTGAGATGTCGGTATTCGATGACGATAGAGGGAGGGATGATGCGGGGTCGTTGGAGTAGATGATGAGCTGCTCGGCATAACGTTGCAGCTCCTCCGCAGATATGACCAATCGGAAGTCGTTGAGCAGCAAGAACTGGAGCTCAAGCTTGTTGAGCTCGTGTGTGGGAAGGCCGCCGACCTGCAGATCAAAAAATCGGAACCAAATCAAAGGGCGACGTGAAGCGAGACGAGGTAGGAGGTGACGGAAGTCAGTTTTCAAGATAAGGCCTGTTCATGGGTAAGATCGCTGACCTTCGCGTATCTGGAGTTCGTGTAGAACACATCAGAGAAGAACTTGCTGGCCACTGTGACTCCGGCGATGATGAGCCGATGGATGTTGTAGGAGTCGATTATCAACGGCATAGTGCTGCCCTTCCCAGCGTCCCCGTCCCTGCCAACGTTATGATCCGCACCCTCCAACTCTTTCGTCACAGCCTCTGCCAGCACACCCATCCTGTCAAAGTACACCAACAGGCTGAGAAAGACCTCGTTGGTAGTCGGGCAATACTTGAGAATACGCAAGAGATAACTCTCTATCGAGATCGTTGGCACGTTCCGAGCATGGAAAAACAGAGGACACGTTGGCGAGCCCACAGAGGCCTTACTTGCCGTTGTCAACGAGGCAAATAGAGGCGTGGATGGTGATGAAGGGTATGCCTGGTCATCGGGCGAAGGAACAGGGTAGTTGTGACGGGATTGGGTCTCGGACTGGGACTGCTGGGCCTGTGAGTGAGCATGGTAGATTTTATCGTTTGATGTCGCGATGCGCTGTAGGAGCTGGGATAGTAGACGCAAGAGTTCGGCTTGAGGTAAGGCGTTCACGTCGAAGGGTTGAGGGCTGATCGGTGAAGCCGGGTTGGTGTTTGATGCCGTCGGGGGTGCTGCCGGTGCTTCTGCCACCACCGTTTGTCGGACACTGGGACCTGCTAGCGACGAGCTCGCAACTGAACCGGAAGAAGATGGAACGGATGCAGAGTGAATGATAGTGTGTGTAGGTGTCCGATGTGCTTGCACTGGTTTTCTGGGCGGGCTGGCTGTTCTTGATGTACGTATGGATGAGCTCGCTGCTCTAGATGATACCGATGCCGTGTGATGTATGACCGAGGCTTGGGATGGAGCGAGCGCTAACATCTTGTTGCTTCCTGCCTCTCGCTTTCCTTGTCGAAAAATGTGGTAAGGACCGGATGAACGTGCAGTGAGGCTGAAGATGGAGGGCGACTTTTTGAAGCTGGGATGGGAGAAACAGGTGCAAAGGTGTTTACGGGCGGGGGAAGAAAACAGGACCAAAAGCACGGACGTTTGTTTCTGTACCAAACACTACACTACTAGCATCACCGCCACAGCTACAGCTCATCCTTCCCTTCCTCCTTATCCAGGGGTAGACACAATGCAGGGGTTCGTCCAACGAAATGATACTCACATTTCTCAGGCTCGCTGATACTCAATAGCTCGTTCTCGGTTCCACAGGAGAGGTGCAACTGTGATCAAGGTACAGCAGGGTGACACACGTCAGCGAGCGGAACTGTACACCGACAACAGCTCACACCCTGCATGAAACACATACCACGACGCTCCGTTTCGGCCCGTTCCAGCACTGTGCACCATTGTTATAGAGCTGCTGTGTGTAATAATCGTATTCGCCCGGTGAAACTGAGGGAGAAGTCGACCATGAAGAAAACGTGCTGTGATTCACATAAAAGGAGGGGTAAGAAGCATCCAACGTCAGTGCCCATCATGCCTAGGCCTCCATCGGTACAAATACCCCGCTAATTTCTCTGAGTCACACTCACCCTAGGTTGTTCTGGGCACCATCACGATTGGACTTTTGAGTCGCAGAGCCGAAAAGGCAGACGGAGTACGTGTACTCTCCCGTATCCTTGCTGAGACACGTCCCATCCAGTTTCTTCCATTCGCCTTCCTTGCCGTACCATGTTGGGGAGAACAATTTATCCCGGGCCTCTTCGTCATTCTTGAGAGAATGTTCGGCAGATGATAGGGCGGATTTCGCTTGGCTGTGCGCTTCCCTTGCGGCGGAGGCATCTATGAAGAATAGAAGAATGTTGTCATGTCAGTCAACGTCGGGGCGCGACCGAGTCCTCCCCCGAACCAGTTCACCTGCTGATGGGCCGAGCTTCTTTTCTACAAGTCCCATAGTAGCCAGAGTGTCTACAAGATAGTCCTTCGCAGTCTCGAACGTTGGTAGCCATTCATCTGGGATGTATTCTGTGATTGAGTATACTGTAAAACAACACAAATATATTAGTGTGCGTTTAAAAGAAGAAAACTCAACTACGGGATCCGACTTACGCAGAGACTTGGCCTGATCGTCACCTGTCCCTTGTGTCCCTTGCTGCATATGCCGTTCATATTCCAGCATCAGGTTGACATAATCCGTGCGCTCCGTCAACTGTTTTATCTCTGAATCCGACCACCTCTGATCTTCCTTCTCCTCATCACTCGACTCTTCTTCAGCAGCAACACCCTCATCCTCTTCATCGCCAGCAGTCTGCTCCTCTACCGCAGGTTCAGCTGTATCGGTACCACTTGGTACCGGCTCAGTGACATCTTCATCTTCACCTTTGATACTTTTCCACGCCTTCACGGTGTTGATCACAGCCATGTCGACGTAGTTTGGGTTGAAGCCATTTTCGAGGTCGTTCAGAAGCGCCTCAAGCTTATCGATTTTTTCCTGATAACGCTTGCTCCTATTGTCGAGCGCGCGGATGGCTGCGTTGTGGGATTGCAAAGAGGCGTATAGCGCTGACAGGTCGCGTTAAGTCTGCCCCGTCAGGCTAACTGAGGTGAGCAAAAAGAGGCAAACGAAACTCACGAGACTGCTTCTTGACTTCGAGCGACGCGGCGTCGAGGGACTCCGTGCGCTCTAAGATATCTGGCGATGTACGGAGAACACCGGTGAGATTTATTTCATTGGCAAGACCCCTGCAACTCATCTCACCTTGCGTCCTATCCACCTCCAACTGCTTCTCTTTCACCTCTGCTGTAAGCTTCAGAATCGCCTCCTCCAAACGCTTGTGCTCCTTCTTCGCGAAAGCCACATATGTCGAACGGATCTTCGCGCCCTGCAACGGTGTTTCCAAACAAAATGTCCGCATTAAGCACAAAGCTCGTTACAATAGAGTAAAATGGAATAGAGAGTAGAAATGTAGAGATTGTTATGGGTGGCTACAAGCACTCATGGCAGCGACCAAGACTTTTGATGAGGAGCTCAAAGAATGAAATGGGATTACTGACCGTCTTCCGTAACTTCTTCACGGCGGCCTGCTCTGCCCGATACACCTTTCCAGTCTCCTCGCATCTGTTCGGACAGACGCCTGGCGCTTCGTCCGAACCATCACAACATTCCAATTCTAATTGGGACAATGTTCATAGCGTACTCGGTATCAGATCAATAAACTGGCAGTTCGAGATCACTCACCACAAAGCCCGTCTCCCACTCTAGAGCTCCTAATGTCCACACCGACGTGGCCTTCGTTCTTACAATGGAACATCCCATTGGGACACGCGCCTGTGCCCGGCTCATCGCTCCCATCTGGGCAGTCGCAGTAGTCATCGTTCACAGCCGACCACGGAATCTTTTGAGAGCCATCAAGGCATGTCCATGTTGCGTCAGGGCCCTTGACGTAGAGATGGTAGCGCGACGGATTGACGCCTCTTAGTTCTGTTTTGGATGATGATGCGACCGCGCTGGGAACTTGGAGAAGGGGCAGAAGAGCGAGAGGAGTAAGAAGTAGCATTTTATATGTGACTTGTCGCGGTCAGCGAGCTGTTGAGAAAACTGGACGTCGTTCCTGTCGTGCCAGAGATGGTTGCAATATCGACGGTAGACGTGGACGGAAATGGACCCTTTAGAAACATTTCTACTTCCCAACTCAGACAAACCATACGATTGGGCACGAAGAGAGGTGGAACTCGGCCAAAACCAATGAGACCGCAGTATAACCCGTGGCCTGGACTCTTTGAGAGCACTAATTCCTTGTCCACTCGCATGCTCACGGAAACCCAGGTTGTACATATTATAATGGTCGTAAGAAGTTAGGCCCCATGATGACAGAATGAATTAAAGGACCAAGTAGAGTACAATCCACGTGATTACCAGCCCGCTGACCAGAAGCCTTGCCTCTGTGATTGGCCTGGTCCATGAACCACTGCTGGCTACGCAACCGTATTGGTCTGGACCGATATCCCAGCACATCTGGGAGCAGACGGGATTGGCCTCCCCGAAGACTGATATTACGAACGGTTGGCTGAGGTAGCTCACGTTTGGGCTATTTGTGCCCAGGGGGTAGTCGTTCGTGTAGTTGACCCGCACATCTTGTTTAGACATCTGATGTCAATCCTAGTTCTAGTTATTCAAGGGAAGGGATAGGCCCACTCACACCACATGCCCGATGAGTCGACGGTGCTCGGGCCGTAAGGGTAGTCGATGGATAAGGAGGATGCGTTGACCTCGAACGCTCCCGCAGATCGGTAGTAGCCAGGCATTTTGTCGCGTTCCTGGACGAATTCCATTGTAGCATTTCGTATCCCTTGCCCTTGTGCATTGATTATGTCGTAAAAGTCCCACTCGATATCATACGAAGGTCCGGATGCTTCGGAGCCCTGTATCACATTATAAAGTACCTCTCCCGCGTACGGTTGAGTTATATGTAGAGAGCTGTATCGAGGGTCAGAGGGGGATACAACCCCGTTGTAGGTTGGGAAGCCCTTGCACTGGAGGCTATCAGCTTCAGATAAGGCGTTAGAGCTGGTATTTCGATGTTAGACCGTGACTTACAGTTTATATCAAAGGAATTGAGCTGTACTGAATCCGAGTGAGTGCCATTCGTAGAGCTGTAAGTGACATTTATGCGGACTAGGGGCATTTGGGGGGAAGGGGAGGTGAGTGACGGCTTTCATTCTGATATTGTCATTTATAGCCACTAACACGAGTATGAGTTAGAAGGAAGGTTGTTAGGGATAGTATAGTTGGCGCCTGTGAGACTGCTATTGCGCTTTGGGTTAACATCTAATTTGAAGGTCGGTGTTTATTTTAGCGCTGGAGGAATTATCTGTGCGCTGCAACCTCGGCACTCACAAACGAGGTCGGCGGCAGTACTGCCCGAATCCCAACTCTCTGTCAGGAGCTCGATCGTGGTGTATGTCATCTGAAATATCAATAGCGATAGGTAAAGCTCATCCATATCCACAAGGTAACAAGATAAGAGCACGAACCTCCACATGATGCTCTGCAAAATCAGTGTTCAAATCCAATTGGACCGCCTGGCCGGAAGCTGGCACCGCGTCCCAACTGTCATCCCAACTCAACGTCAAGTTATACATGTTTCCATTATTTGACGTTACATTCTGAATCATAGGGCTTTGAGCAACCACAGAAAAGGTGAGAGAAAGTAGCCACAACACAGATTGAAGTGGTTCAGGCAGCATTGCAGGATTCGCTTTCTAACGTGGTGCGGGGGACTTATAGGCCATCTTAGCAGAAGCTGTCGGCTTCGTAAGGGGAGTGCTGCGCACGTCAGTCTTGGGGGCTAAGGTGTCCAGTTGCCCAGTCATTCGAAGATTCTGAAAGAAATACCTCTAGGCGATGGCAGTGCGTATCCGCAAGGTACAAGGCCACTCCACAGTGAACGGATCAAAGTGAAAACGACGGAATGGTCCACTGCACAGATTGAAAGATGGGGATCGTGTGGCGGCTTCTCCCTGCACTGCATCCTATACGTTGAGTCATCCTAGAGAGTCGAGAACGTGGTTTGTTCCCTGAACCACCGTTTCCCACACCGCATTTCTGTTCTAGAACCCAGCACAATTATCTCAGAACATATTGAGATCTTGATAATAATCCTTTCTGATAATACTTTGCAGATGGTGTTCATTCCCTCCATCTATTCTCTTTCCTTGCGAAACTATGTTCAAGACTCTCCCCAAGCTCAGTTATCCGATTCAGCGAGATTACCCAACTGGTAAAGGGTTCCATCGCGCTGTGATTGCGGGCGTGATTATTAGCTTGGGTATCTTGGGCGTTGTGGCTTGTAAGCAAATGGGCTGCATGTGCTCAACTGGCCTCTGACCCCGACTCCAGCTGCCACTCAGGGTTATGAACCCAAATCATCACTGTCATCGAGTTACAACGAAACACAGCAGCATTGGTTCAATCATTTCACGTCGGCTCCGAAGCCTGGTACCCTTTGTGACCCACATCTGTTTGTCGTTGGAGAGAGCTTTCAAGTGATTGCCGTGTTTGCTATGAAAAGAAAATCATCAAAACTTACCAACAACCACCTTTCGTACAGACAACGCAATCGTATTTCCCTTGGAGTCTGGATTATGTCAATACTCCCAGTTTGCAGCAGGATCACGGCGCAGAGTCCGCCGCTTTCAACAGCAATGGTATCTCATACACAGGCCTTCCGCTACCCAGCACAGACTCAGGCTGGGTGTGTGATGCCTGGGGTATGGAGGTTACCGTCGACCTTCAAGCGTGGACGTCTATTATTGAAGTTAACATGAACTGCCCCGATCCCGGTCCTTTCCCTGCCAGTGCAACGACTTCGTTTACCTCATCTGTGGTCATTCAAATGGCCTCATCAGACTCGAACCGGTACTACGCTTCTAGCCCCATCCCTAACAATTTGGAATTCAATTCTTTTGGGGTCTCAGAGCTGTAAGTCCGCATCTGCTTCCCGGTGTCAAAGCTCTTGGTTACTCAAGTGTCTATGCAATACTGCTAGACTGCAAGCAGCAGGCCTGGACCTTTTAGTTACCATGCGTAAACACATCAACACCACAGACGCTGGTCAAGTCGTGATGTTCACAGCTGGCAGCTATCCAACACCTCCCCTCCAGTGTTCGTCGAATCCATTGGATCCATTTTTGAACGCTCTCGGATTTGATAATATGACAACAGCCGACAACCGTGCAGCCTCCGACAAGTTCCAGTCACTGTTCTACAACACGACCGCTAACTACATGCATGCAATGTTAGCAGCTGTGCGGCTCGACTATGGAAACCAGTGCCCGAACTTCCTCACCGACCCCTCGCTTATAAATCAAACCTTCCTCGAGACCCCGGAATTAACCCCCGAAGAGTACACTCGTTATTATAACACGGCCGAATCGTCCACTCAGTCATTCTTGGACATCCTTCGCAGCGATAACGCGGTTCGCTCCTACAATTGGGGTTTGAATCTTCCGCTTTATGATGTCGAGTCCGTCTACATCACTGCGCCTTATCTCTGTCACTTCACTGTCCGCAAGGGGGCTGCGCAATTTGTCGTATCAATTGCTGTGGCGACTTTCAGTCTGTTCTTGACTGGATGGGGCGTTTTCCAATGCTTTGCTCCAAGATTTGCCATACATGAAGACCCAGTTGGAGGTCAGTCTCATGTCCCTCTCCGTTGTCGATCAATGTCGCGGTCCTGACTGCATTTACTAGCGATGTACTGTCATGCCCACAAGCTAGAGAGCGGGACACAGCCTATAACACGCCCGAAAGATGTGCCAGACAACCGGAAGAACCGCACGCTTAAGAGCAAAAAATCAAAGAGGAGGGCTTGGACTCTGTTCCTTCAAAGAAGGCGGCTGAAGAACGTCGCTGTATCGTCTCAACACACGTTACCTCTTCATGCAACGGCCAACAGCATCCCGAACGCAGTCACACATGGTAGCAACCCTCCTTCGCAAGCAGCAAGCCTGAGACGAGCGAGTAGCCGACATCAGCATAGCGTGGACCCCGCATCAGTCGCGCTGCCAGAGAGCCCTGCACCCAGTTTGCAGACAGGGCAGTCATGACATTCGTGCAAACTTCGAGACACTATTATTACTCTTCGTTACGGCCCTGAATCCAGCTCACCTAATACAAGTGCTCCATACCCAGTCACACAACTAGTCACGAAGCTCATATCATTATTCCTGCAGGCTTCTCGCTGATGTGCATCCCAGAGTGTGTCTGGATTATATAGCACTGGCGACGAACGGTTCCTCCTGGTGACATCATCATTCTCTGCCTGAACATGACAACTCCTACTTAGATGCTCCTCTTGTAAACTCTTTGAAGACATGCCCATGGATCGCTCAGAAGTCATCCTTGAATTCGGAAAGTATGTTTATACACCAGCGGACGAACTCTCCTCCTGGCTCGAGACGCCAGAATCCCATGGGCGTCACCAGCCCTATCGCCGGATACTCTGCCTGAACAGCTGGATCATACCATTTTGATCATGTCTTTTATATGGCGTAGGACAAATGAAGGGCGATGGGGAGTCCATTGGGCACGAGAGCGGGCGGAAGATCTTCAACATGCTCCGACACAACTCGAGAAAGAAGGAGGAGAACTATACAGATGAAGACATCGAGCATATGAAACCGGTTGTGATGTATACACCTCAGGCCTTGGAAGCATCATATCTCAATAGATCCGCCGACGGTTTGTATCTGCCCTGCCAGCTATTGCAAAAGACATCTCGCCCAGGAGGGCAAACTGAGAGAGACCAAAACTGATGAGAAAACCAAGTCTACCAAGTCTCTGAAAGCATGTGGAGCCCAATCCCAACTCCTTGCTACGACTGTTGAAAATTCCGCGACAGAATTGGGATCATGACCCTTTGAGAGCCTAATCATGAAGGAAGGCTACTCCCGCACTGTTGTGCTAGTCCGCTTCGGGTGGTGACGGTGCCGCAAGGCTTTCGGAGGAAGGAAATATGTTACAAAGTGGCGAGATAACGATAAAGTACATGTGTTGTGCAAACCAAATCCGACACCAGACACCAGAATAGCTTCAAAGACGAACGCCAATCAAGAACTCCACCCTTCGTCCCATCCCATCCTCAAACCTTTAATCCACAAAACCACCTTTCTTGTTGACCTTACTCAACATGCTTGCGGTCCTCGTCACCGATTGAGGCCCTTTGCGTTGAGCATCAACGACACTTCCGCTGACCGACGATGACAAAGAGTTTTTCTTTGTAACCGCAGGGCGGCCAGTGATGGCCGACCCAGCTTTGTTCGGACCATACGCCGCGGGGCCCTTGCCCTTGGCTGACATCCCGCTCCGAGACCTAGTTGCGGTCGGATCACCAAGGTTGTTCAGTCGGAACTTCTCCTATCGATTTGAAACGACTATAAGTTAACATCGTGTGGGAATGTCATGCATCCAGCTTAGGCAATGAGAACGCACCTTCAAGGCCTCCTGGTCTATATTTGTTCGCCCAAAAGTGCGGGACGCAGTCTTGCGGAGCGGAAGCTCTATAACGTCCTCTGTCATGTCATCCTCGTCCTCAAGCATGGATCCATCCTTCGACATCCAACTGATGTCATCTGGATCTATGGCAGTCTAGAGACGCGTGTCAGGTGCTGCCGTTAATCATGATGTAAAATAGATTTACCTCGCCCCTTCGAGCGGCTTCCACCGCCTCGCGTCTGATCTGAGCCACTGAGATAGTCTCCCGAGGCTCGGAGTCCTCTCCCTCCATGTCCTCATCGTCATCGTCATCTGCACCATCTGCACCATAGTCATCATCGACAGCGCCCTCCGCTGCGTCCACAGCATCACTAGACGGGCCAGCACCAAAGTCATCGTCATCGTCCAGCGCGATCCCGTGTTGATATTGGTTATAAAACGGTACCGTACGGGGGTTCTTCGCTGTAAAATAGCCGACATCAATTGGACTAGAATTTCATTGAGAAGTATAACACAAAGAGACTGACCGAGTTCTTCCAAGTTATCACCATTGATTTTCCGCTTCTTATTCACAGCCAGTCGCCGCCTCCTGTCTGCATCATCCTCCTCCTCATCCGAGACGTCGTCATCCAAACCGATCCCACGATCCCGCTTCTTGCCTCGGAGCTTTCCTTCGGCAGCTAGTTTGGCCACTCGCTCGTCTTCTGCATCAGCCGCAGCAGCATGCTCCCTGTTGTATCAGGGAACTGTTCAGTACTTGCGAGGACTGAAAGATACTAGAACAGCAAGGTTGAACTCACGCAGCCTTCTCCCTCACAGCCTCTTCATTCTCCACACTCGCGTCCATCTGTTCATCGTCAACGAGGCCTTCAACGACTTTGTTCTGCTCCTCGTCATCATCATCCTCGTCATCTTCCTTGCCGCCAACACCAAAGCCTTGCATAATGTCTTCATCAGACTCGTGTGCCTCGCCCTGGACGAAAGCTGCCTGGATAGCCTTCTGCTTCTCCTTGCTCTTCAACGCCTTGGAGGGATCCTTAGGCTTCTTCTGCATGAGAACCTGAAATACGTCCTTCGGGGCTGCAGGTGATTGCGGGGTGACTGTATGCTCTTCGGATCCATTCTCATCTCGCACTCTCCCGCGCACCAGCCGGCGGAGCGGACCAGCTTGGGAGAGCTCATCCCCAACGACCATCTCAGTCTGGCTGTCCACAGGGTTATCAAAGAACTGCGAGCCAAAATCGAAGTTTGCTTGAGTGCCAAACGCTTGGGCAGGCGAATCAAACGGCAGCGGGAAATCTCCTTTTGGCTGAGTGGCAGGTTTTGTTTGGGTGAAGAAGCTAAGGAAAGGCAAATCCTTAGTAAGCTCCTGTATGATCAATGTAAGCACGCAGTCGCTCACCCGTCTTCGTTCAAGTATTGTTTCGGCGCCATGGTTTTCCTACGCTCTTGACGCTCCAGCATGGCATTGGCGAGTTGGTCCTCCTCAAAGATTGCGTTATCCTTCTGTAATTCTTGCGTAGAGAGGTTCATAGCAGGCAGGAGCTTTTGTGACTCGAAGTCCATATCGTCAAGCGCTTCTCTCCGGCGAAGAGCGTCAAAGCCTGTGGTTTTCTATCAAAGCCACATTGGAGTGAGCACTGGTGTCTCATCGACGAGTTATCGCTCTTCTTACGGTTTGTAGCTTGAACAGCTGTGTGAAACCATCTCCCTCGCCCTCGGCGCCCGCTTCCCCCATGTCGAAGTCGAGACATTCTTGTGATTCCTGAACAGCTGTCTTACTGGCCGCTCCCCCACCAAATACCAGAGGCGCACGACCAGGGGATAGAGCTCCATCGTCTTCAGGTTCAGAATCAAATGTCAACGCGGCTCCTAGACGGGTGAGGCTACTCGCTTGGCTGATTACACCCGAGGCTGGACCGAGCAAGTCATTGACGTCCTCTTCTTCGTCCTCATCCAAGACGCGTCGAGTGCGTAGGGGCGCTCGGCTACGAGCGATCGGGCCGCCCAAGTCATCTTCTGCCTCATCATCGCTCGATTGGGAAACACGACGTCGTGGAGAGAAGAGATCGTCTTCGTCGTCAAGCTGTACCTGCCGTCGCGGTCTTGATGCAGGCGGGACGTTTTCTTTATCTTCCGGCTCGTTTTCTCCGTCCTCTGTCGGTGGTGCCGGAGACACCGATCGGGATTGGAGAGGGGCACGTGGCGGAGCGTTCTCTTGGTCCACATCAGGTAGTGTCTCGTCACCTGCTGCGGGCCGTCCAGGAGACGCATTTTCTTTATCGCTGCTCTCTTCCTCATTCCCACCCCCGTTCTCGTCCTGGTCCTTGTTCTCCTCATCGCCTGGCGTAAAGTCCTCGTCTTCCTCGTCATCATCATCGTCGTCTTCGACGTTCATCGAATGTGTCTCTTCTTCGACAGCAACACCTTTGCTCACCCATTTTGAAAGCTCGGTGTCTAGCACGTAAGGGCTGCCTTGGACCTGTTTGCGCTTCTCCATATCCTCAATCTGCTTTTGTTTCGCCGACTTCCCACCACGACCAAGCCACTCTTCCTCCTTGTTCTTCCGCGCCTCCGTGTTTTGCTTGATGGCGGCCTTGCGCAGCTGCTCCATAACTTGATCGGTCCCCGTCTTCTGGACCTTAGTGATATGGTGGGCCGTCATGAGCTTAGAGGTAACGGTGACGACCGTGGTGGCAGCGTCGGTTATTGATTTTCGAGAGACAATGGTGGGTTTCCCTTTCGACGATATATGGTAAGGAGGTGCTTTTAGAGTGAAACCGGACTTTGACGGCAGTGGGTCCACAGCGGTCGCCTCAATCTCCAGCTCTTCATCGTCGTCTTCATCGGCAGGTCCGGCTGGGACGACTGCGCTCATCTGACGCGCTGCGATTTCTTGCTTCTTCCTTCGGAATTCTTGGAATCTCTCTTCGGCCTTCGCTTTCTCCAGCTGTTCGGCTTCCGCTCTTATGCACGCCTCTCGCTCCGCCTTCTTCTGATCGGCTTGTTTATCTAAAGTCTTCAATGTTGGCAAGTCAACTCCGTCGTCGTCCTCGTCGATACATAGTTCAATGTCCTCGCGACCTGAACGCGGTCTTTCGGTGACGATACATGACTGCTTTGTAGGCGTCTTAGATGCCGATGAGCCACTGTCGTTCCGAGAGCCGATCGACGTATCGGGAGTGTGTGGTGTCGAATTGTTCAAAGTTGTGCATGTTCCAGAGACTTCGACCACTTGAGAAGACCCCACAATCGGGTCGGACGAGATCTCCCCGGCCGCTGCACTAGTCAGTGAGAATTTTGGGATATTCCTGCCTTGCCTGGAAGCGGAAACAAGAAACAGTAAAGCCAGTGATACAAGGCTCCCTCTACAACAAGCACTTACACTTTCTGAAACAAGTTGCTGATCAGGAAACGGGGCTGTTCCTCGGGCGCCGGCATGATGACGGGCTTTGCTGAGGAGGGGAGTTCCGTGGGCGTGAGCTTGGAGAATTATTGTAGGGCCGGAAAATGAGAGGAGGCATGACACGTACATGCCATAATCCGCGCTTGCTCCTTCGTCGTCTCCAGTTGAACCTTCTTCGATAGACTCTTGACCTTTTGAGGCTTCTCCTTGGCCGCTTTGTCCTCACTCTTCCTGCGCTTCATCTTGCCCTTGGCCATCTCACCAGTAAAATCGACAGCGGGAACGCGGGTGCTCGCGACTGGCTCTTCATCTTCATCATTTGGCGATGTCGGCGGGGACGACAATCGAGCGCTATTGTTCAACGCTTCCACTGGAGGCGGTGAACCAAACACGCGATCGGGCGCGGGAGATATGTCAGAAGATGGCAATGAATTGCTTCTTCTCTTTGAGGACGGGTGGATGTTCGGTTGTGAGGATGAGGTACGGATTGGAGAAGCTTCGTCGGAGTCGGAGTGCGGGACGATCGCGCGCCGTTGCTTCTTGGACTTGCGGGCGGTGGTCGATGAATGCTCAGGTTCTGAATCTCGATCACTGGCAGATTCTGAGGAGCTAACGCGCACGATGGAGCGTCGAGCTGTTCTAGACTTGGAAGAGGCCGCCGGTATTTTAGGAGAACCTCTTGACGTTGATGACGATGGTAGAGAGGCCACCGACGAGGTAGCAAGTAGATGGCGTGAAGATGTAGGGACTGAAGGATTTTTCTCTTCCATTCTCTCTTTCTCGTCGTAGGCTTTGTCCACATCGGCGAGTGCTTTCCTCCAATCAAATTGGTGCTTTGATTTCAATGCCCCAGACTCCTCATCCTCAGCGTCTGAGTTGTCCTCAGCATCGCTTCCCACTTCTGCGTCGACAGGCTTGGAATGCGCTCCGATTCGGCTCGAGGGCTCGTCTGAAAGAACCCCTGCGTTGCCAAAAGGCGAACAAGACGCGTTGGCCGCGCGAATCGCGTCGACAACGGGATCATCTCCTTGGACCTCAATGTCCTCCTCCACCAGGATATCCTTCTTCCTGCCATACGTAACTAGTGCCTTCCGCCGTGGTTGTGGTCGCTCTGTGATGTCGTCCATATGCTTATATGATGTCGACCGTGATGTAGGGGGCGGTCTGGAGAGTCTTCGGGTCGGTGAGGACGGTCCCTGGTAGTCTAGCGGATCGGAGGAATCGTCGGATTTGGAGAGCCTGCGAAGAACGGCGTCGTGTGAGGTCGAGTCTGGGATGACTTCGAATTGTTGTCCGTCTCGGTCGAGAAGGGAACGTGAAGAGGAGTACATAATCTATGTACCGCGTCGATGGGCGGTCCGACCGTCCAGATCAATCTGAAATATCAACATTCTATTATCTACTCCCAAACATGTGGCACAACAATCAGCCGAAGCAAACAAGCCCGGTTACCCGGCGCTCGTCTCGCTTTGATCGGCCCTGCTTGGCGACCCGGTGCTTGGGATCTACATTACCTCTGCCCGAGTGGGATACAAATGGCCAAGTCTTTTTTTCCTCATGAGCCAATGACTCCGAGGCATCTTGTCCCACGCTGTCGCTCTTGGCAACGACATCTCCAAGGTACCACCTCTTAACTAATGCCAAAGGATCTCTGCTTCACTTCTCCCTCCATCTCCCCCCTCCTTTCTGCTCTCTTCCACAAAATATGCCACTCTTTGTCAATATCCGCCTTCTCGTCTTTTGGGCGCTTATACCTGGCGTATACTGCGCTGTGGCGAATATCACAGTCCTTTGGAACGATGCACGACTTATATACCAAGGTCTCGACGAAGACGTACGACTATTTGGAGACCCTAACAACGCTGGCAAAGGATGTATCAGCGGCTATCAGGCCACGTCTACCACTGGTAGCAATGTCAGTCTCAACTTCACGGGTGTGTAAATCATTAAGCGCCCATCGTGCAAATCAAAAAAGTCGCTCATTCGTCCATCAGGCACTGCACTACAGTACACCTTCTTGGCAGATAACAGCGGGGCTGACGCAATGATCTTGCTCAACGGGACTCAAGTCGATCTGGTGCCAACCTTTCAAACGGACGCAGTGGCATACTCGACTTGTAGCTTCATCACCAAGTCCATCGCGGTCGATACTGGAACGCATCTGGTCGAGATCGTCAACTCGCCCATCAATAGCAACTTGACTGTGATGTACTTTCAGAGCATGGCGTGAGTCGTCTCCTCTTGCAAGCTGAACGAGCGCGAGCTCATCACATCCCCATCGCTTCAGGTACACGCCAGTGGATGATACCGTCAATACCACCGTCAACCCCGTCCCAACGACCGCCTCAACGACCGCTTCAACGACCGCGTCAGGTCCAACCCAAACCCCAACGCCCAGTTCCGGTCATTCGGCTGCGATAGGAGGAGCGATCGCAGGTGTAGCCATAGTCTTGATAATCGTCGGAGCTATCTTCTACTTCAGGAGACGAAAGAACCAAAAAGGCATCGTCGATCTAGTGGGCGCCGAATCAGACGAACCTACGTACCGCGAGTCCAAGGACGGTTTCTCCACCCACGAGAGCGACTTGGCAACCGCTACCCCCTTCATCCTGAGCGAACGCACCGCATCCGCTTCGACCTCACTCCCTACCTCTCTTCCTCCCCACGTCATGCCTAGTTCCAACTTCTCCTCCCCTCACACCAATCCTCCAACTGTCATTACGACCTCATCTTCGTCCACACCTCACAATTACCGCAATTATCGAGATGAAAAGGCACGTGGACAACCGATTGAGATGGAGCCGATACCAACGCGGCGAGGGGCCAGCATCAGCGGCTCGAGCACAGGTGTACCACCACCAAACACCTTAACTCCCAGGTTCATCCACGAATTAATGCAACACAACGTCCCTGGACCCGAAATCGCTGCGTTGATACGATCAGTGACTGCGAGGGAAGAACAAGAAGCGGGAACACAGGAATCATCCAGTAGCGCGGCACAAACAGAGATGATCAGCCCACCTGCATACGATTTTTCCACAAAGGCCTCTCCGCAGGACAACCAGTGGCATCATCCCGCAACCCCGAGGGACTTCGTGGACCGAGTCAATAACGCCAAATAGTCGTTTGGGACACTTCTCGCCCTTCGAATATCACACACTCTTTTTCATAATATTTTCGCTCCGATTATCAAGTAGTATAGCTTGGTTTCTGTACTGTTGTGTATCACTTTGGTATGACTCCAAACTTTGATTTTATAACAATGTGGTGCAACGAGTGCCCGACGCACCTTTGCCGAAGGACAAACCACAATTGGTGCATTTGAGCGTCAACATTGGGCCAATCAGCCCCGAGGGATGAAATACCTGTGCCTTGGCATAAGCCACAAAGCACTCTCCAGTCGAAACGCAAGGCGGTCCGGGGGATGAGGATGGAGAACTGCCACTTTTACCTTTGTTTTTTGGGGGAGACAGCCGAATTCAGACCAAAATCGCTCAATGGACGTTAAAGTTAGTAACCAGGTCTAGCAACAAGACCAGGTCGCTTGAGAAGAGAGTTGATCAGTGATATGTTCGTCTTTCGACGTGCGGATTATGTTGAGCGTATCTGGCTCCCGTATTCTCTCGATATAGTGATTATGGGACTAGGTTTCCTTGCCATTTCTCCTCACACGACCGTTGTAGTACTACAGAACATGCCTAGAGTTGGCGTTGGCATCTCGGGCATGATGGGGTTCCTGGGCAGGTGCGACTGACCGGTAGTCCCGGGTACCTTCAGGTGGCGATGCCTGGACAACAGCTTGCTGTTCGTAATTCTATGAACAAGAGATACCGTCACTTTGAAATCGGTTCTTTAAGGCAAATTGAGACTATTTATGCTGATAGATGTGAAGGGCTGGATATAGTAATCGCAGATGTAGAAAGTGATTCGCACGTCGAAAATAGGGCAAAAACTCCATATCGTTCTTGGGAAATACAGTGCAAGGAGTCGGTGGCACAGGTGAGTGACAGATTGATGGCCGCAAGGCATTTTTTCGACTCGAAAAGGCCACAGACATCACATCCCAGTTGTCAGCGAACAATGGTAAAGGGATGACGAGATGGGTTGCTACTCCCTCCAATAACCAACCGGCCGTGCGCGCCAGAGGTTGTCCTAAAATATATATAATACATGTGATGGATCTTGCGAGCTCCTCCATTATCAGAACCACTAACTTGCTCAGTAGTAACGGGGGTCAGAGAGACGAGACCGTAAGTCTTCTCTTGAACAATGTGGCGTCTCCCTTCACGCGGCAACCATCCGGGAATCCCGCCGGGCAGACAGACAGGCAATTAGGCAGTGTAGAACTACTTCATTCGCTTACTTATCTCAACAGTAAAGAATCCCAGGTTTCCTCGTCTCTCGATTCCCCCCCTCCCCTCACGCCTTTCTGCATTATTCTGCGAGAGATGTTACTCTTTGTTAAAATCAATCTCCTGATTCTCTGGACGCTTATACCTGGGGTATACTGCACTGTAACGAATGTCACAGTCCTTTGGAACGACGCACGACTTATATATGACGGCCTCGACCAAGGTGTACGGGTGTTTGGAGACCCTGACAACGCTGGCAAAGGATGTGTCAGTGGCTACCAGGCCACTTCTACAGCAGGAAGTAGCGTCAGCCTCAACTTTACAGGTGAGGGAAATGTTCAGTGCCCGACTTCTAAACGTGACAGAGCTCACTCATGTCCCGCTTTTAGGTACTGCACTACAGTACAACTTCCTAGCAGATGGCAGTGGGTCAGAAGCAGCGATCTTTCTTAACGGGACTCAAGTCGATCTTGTGCCCACCTTTCAAACGGGCGCGGTGGCCTACTCGACTTGCAGCGTCGTCACCAAGTCCATCACGGTTGATACTGGAACACATAATGTCAAGATCGTCAACTCGCCCGTCAATGCCTCTCTCACAGTGATATACTTTCAAAGTATGACGTGAGTCGCCTTCTCTCGTGAGCTGGAGAAGCACAAGCTCACCACATCCACGTTCCTTTAGATACACGCCCCCGGATGATGGTGATGCCGCGTCCGCCAACCCAAAAACAAGCCATTCGGCTGTAATAGGAGGGGTGATCGCAGGCATAGTCGGGATTTTGATCATCATCGCAACCATCATCTACATCCTAAGACGACAGAAGAAGCATATCATTGTTGATTTGGGAGGAGCTGAATCAGAGGGAGCTGCGAACCATGATCCCGAGAACGGCGTCTCCGGCTATGACAACCACTTAACATCCGCCACCCCTTTCCTCTTAGGCGCAAACTTGGTATCCGCCCCTCCTTCTCTTGAAGTCATTTCCCCAGCCAGCCCTTTCTTCGCTCCCGTCAATCGTCTACCTCTCGTTACATCACCTCCGTCATCCTCGTCGCAGACTCGAGACGAAAAGGCGCCTGCGCAATCGGTTAATAAGGATACAACATCAGCGGGCAAAGGAGTCGGTGCCAGCGCTAGTTCGAGCTCAAGCGCGCCAGCGCCGAACGGCTTGACCCCCGGGTTCATCCACGACTTGATGCAGCACAATATCCCTGGACCCGAAATCGCCGCATTGATACGATCGGTGACAGCGAGGGAAGAACAAGAAGCGGCACAGGCATCCCCTAGTCATGCGGGTACAGCACAATCAGAGTTGATCAACCTAAACAGTACCATCGCGCCACCCGCATACGATTACAAGGGAAGCCAGTGAACACCATCCTGCAATGGCGAGGGGTTATATGCATCGAGACACCAACGCTAATGAAGTAACGTTTTCCTACACTCCATTCTCTCGGCGTAGAATTCCTTCTCTCTTTTTTTTTTCTTTTCTATTTTGGTTTCTGGAAGTGATTGAGTAGCGGTGACTGCCATCCCTTTGGCCTTTGATGCACAACCAATGAACCAGCATGCGTCCCTGGAAGATTTAAAGCTGACATCTCGTGTTCGTGTTGCCATAAGACTAGCGTCGTCGTAGGAAAGACAATAATGTTGTAGTAGAAGCATATCGCTGTAGAGATGTCGAAGTGGGTAAGAAAACGCCATCCGATGCCCGAGCAACGGTCAGCGTCTTCCGAAAGTGTGATTGGCAACGAAGCAAACCTGTAAATGCTAGTATAATCACGCTTTTGCGAGATATCCTGCCATCATATGCCCTCTTCATATAAAAGAAGGGAGCAATCAAGATGAACACACTCAGAGTGCCGATCAAGACAGCGACAATGATCTGGCGAACGAATTCACCGTCCCAAATCCAACAGAGAAATTGTGTCGCGATCATCGCAGGCGTTGAAGTGACGTTCCACCCCGGTGGTCCGAGGAAGTTGCTGTCTGGACGTTGGAGATGTCCGGCTCAGAAGTTCGAAGAACTGGAAGCACCGATAACATAATAATCTTGACTGTATCAGGGCGAGGATTCTCATTCGTTAAGACATTGCCGATGTCAAGGCGGAAGGCGGCGATCTCGAGTTAAAGCGTGTTCATGGAAGCACTGCGACGGTGGCACTGTCGTGGATGGTCTATGTTCCGTGGGGTTAGATAAGATACACGTTGATCGCACCAAGCTGTGAGTAGACGGGTCCCAGTTGCTGCTTGAGACGCGTGGCGGGATCCTTCATTAAATAGGGCCCGGAGGACAGTTGTGCTGTTGAAGAATTGTTGAACAACCACCACGTTGTCCCGCGGGGTCCCGGTCAGCAACTCAATTGGTCACACTCGGAAATGACCGGCTGACCAACAAGTCACTTACATTCTAGTGCCTTGCACGGCAGGGGTATTTCCGCTTGCCAAGTCGCCTAAGAGAGTGTCATCACAATACTGACTCCTATAGCGATGGGGAAACCAAAATAGAAGACAGACGTGAGCTGTCAGTAAAAATCAGCCCGCTTCTCCTTGCCTCACCTTAAAAGGCGACTGAGTTTTCATCGACAAATGCGATTTTACTCACTCGCCCATTCAAGATTCCAGGGTCGCAATGCTCCTGTGATACTTGGTCTCAAGCCTCTTCCATCAGCCGTTGGGAATTGATGTAAATTTTTTTGACGTGGCAGAAGTGGATTCGACGCGGTGAGTGCGCCTGGAGGATATGGGCAGAGGATCTCAGTCGGTAATTACGACTAGAAATTCGAATAATGGGTATTGATAATTGAAGGGAGTTCAGGAGTCTATGGTCATAAGAACACCCGCGTACACAATGGATGAGAACTTGGAGAGGATAAGTCAATAACTAAGGACAAATGTGTGGCAAGCTTGACAACTTACCACTTGCCATGGAACTTCCATAATAGACTGTAGTAGATGACAGGAGCTGTCGCATTCTGGAGAAGCCGCGGTGGAATAGAACAATGAATATTTCCGAGCATCAGTAGGAGCGGGATCCCAGCAGTTTTTCAGTACCGGGTGTGCTTATACATGAAATTTCGGCCTGCATCAGGAGCAATATAAATTCATATCGACGTACATTGTATAAGGGCAAAGGATATCCAAATAAAGATACTCGTTGACATAGTTGCGACACAGAATAGAAGCCACGCTGGTGGTTGGGGGAAACCAGCGCCTAGTCATTTAAATTTACTCACGTCGATGTTTAAGACCCAAAAGCATCCAGGGACGGGGCAATCTTCGGGGTAATTGGGAGATCTTGGGCCGTTATCGCTTGCCACACGCGAGGTTACTCTCTCAGCTGCCAGACCTTGCCCCGGCGTGTGTGTGGCAAAGATTCGGGCCCGACTGTTTAACCGGCTGGGAAAGGAAGAAATCTGAAAGTGGAGGTGAGCCCATAAAGCTGTTTATTGGGCGTTGTTGTCTCATGTAGCTTGTATATCTACACACCATTTGCGTGGTGTGCACTGTGCCGAGCGCTTGATCAGGCGGGTGAATCGACCGAGACCGTACCCGACATTATCGTCACTTGGTCTAGAAGCAGCCAGCGCACTTCGACAGGCCGTACAACCTTGGACGATACAAACGGTGTATTTATAGGAATGACATCAGTTATCTACCAAGATGGTGAGCCCGCAGCTGATGCCCAAGGGACGGGTGCGAGCTGGCCCTGGATACCCACGTTGAGCTTAACCATGAGCCTTCTCAGACAGGCATCACTCGTCCAGAAGGGCCTGTCCGAGCTCGGTTTTGGGCTTGTTTTTTTTCTCACTGCTGCCTGCTTTCAATTTCTCTCAGCGACATATATCGGCGAGTTGCATGTAAAGCTTGATCAGTTGGCAACCTCCGCTCCAAATTTTGACCTAATTCGTGGGATTTTCGGGGAACATTAATGGTGATTGGCTCGGCAACTGCCCGATTTGAAAATGTCCCGAACTAATTATACACAGAAACCTCGCCGGCGTAATACTGAATGTTGTTTCAATGATGCAAGTCATCCTTGCCCTATCACAACAAGGACTCACCCTCCTCAGTCTATCGCAACGAGAGTTGCCGTAAGGAAGATGAAGTCTCAGCCCATGTTTTACTACGGTGATCACACCAACGACTGCGCGTTGCTCCGTCCCTAGAAGCGACCCTTAGATGGAAATGTCTTAGCTCGCAATGGGGTCATCGTATCCTTCTTTTCTTCCCTACTTCTTCCGGATCGTAAACTCGACTGGGAGAACATTAATCACAGACCCAACGGTGCTTGGAGACCTATTTCACCTGGCTTCGTCCTACCACCACCACCACCGTCATGGGACTCGCTCTCGCTGTCGGCCTTCTCTGTCTATGGTTGATAACGCTGGTCGCGTCTCAGACACTAGCGGTCATCACTATCATGGCCAATGACACGCGCCTCGTGTACGAGAACTCAACCTCTGGGAACTACGCATGGAGCAAAGTCCTTCAAGGATGCGGATCAGTGTTCTCGGAGTCCAACACGCCAGGCAATAGTGTCAGCTTCAATTTCACTGGTGAGCGCTTTTAGGGGCATCGCACTCAGCCTTGGGCAACTCAGAGCGTTGATGAAACTGGCTTCGCCTCGGCAATTAGGTATCAACATCCAATACAGCTTCATTGCTGATGACGAGGGGTCGGTCGCGTTAGTTGAGGTTGATGACCTTCCAGTGGACGAGGTGGACACCTGCTCGGTATATGACGATGCAACAGTCAACTGCACCATCATCACGAGGTCTGTGAACGTTCAGGGCGGTCCTCATACTGTCACCATCAGGAATCTACCGCCCAACGCATCCTTCTCTGAATTATATTTCCAAGGTCTGGGGTGAGTGAGATGTCCATATCACACTCGAGGTGTAAATGCTCATTCAATAAGGGTCCAAATTCTGCAGATACACACCAATGCCAACTTCCACGTCAATGAGCGAGCCTGCTTACACGAGCTCGTCAACGAATGCACAAACTTGGGGCTCTGGAGGGGGATCATCTACCGGAGGCTCATCCCCAAACCACGACGCAGCGATTGGAGGGGCAGTGGGAGGCGTGGGCTTGCTCATACTCGCCGCTATCCTCTGGTATGCTCTAAGACGAAGACGAGGTCACGTCATCGATCTGCTGGGGAGCAAGGAGGTGGAGCCGAAGATGTCAGGGGTATTTGATGATCAATCGGACCACGCAGAGTCAGCGACGCCGTCGGCTATGTTAAGCCCATACACGATGACCGCCGAATCAGCGGCTGATTCAAGCACTCCCGCACTCAATGGAACCCCTCAGCCATCTCCTCCATTAAAACTCCCCACTCATACGGGGCCAAACCGGACAATATCTCGGCAGACACTCATCCCTCCTCGAGATTCAATAGCATCGAAACGTGTACCCCAACAGTCAGCGAATACCCTGTTATCCCTCATACCTCCCCGGTACTCTTCGCCATTAAAAACGAGATCGACTGCTCATCAACGGTCAGACGAATCACCATCTGATCCGACGACCCCAACAGCTCCTCTTCTCCCTTCCTCATCAAAACCTCTCCATCTACGGATACCAGATCGCTCATCAACAGGTTCAGCACCGAACAGCTCGACCGATGGAGACTCGTCGCCACTGGACGCCATCCTCATTCGGGACCTCATCCGCGAAGGCGTCTCACATCACGACATCGCCGCTCTGATACGGGCGATGACCGAAGGGCGGACAGGGCAGGCGAGTCACGCAGCAGATGATGGTCATCCAGCACCGACACCAGCGCCCCCCGCCTACGACTTTGTCTCGAAGGATGACGAACAAGGGCGTTCGTGAAGCGAAACTGCATACAGACTGCGGGTGCTCAGAGGGTGTTGAGATTAGGGTCGTCTCCCCTTTTGCATCACGGAGACTCGTCCAGACCCTTGAACGATGAGAAAGCTGCTGAATTGGATGATTCTCATTGGCTAGCTTGGGCGAGAGGAGTTCGGCGCAGAGTCTTTACGGTGAGGAGGCAGGGACTGGAGAGGCTGTTCAAGCCGTTTCACGGATCACGGCCCGTTTTCAGGCAACTAGCACAGTTAACCCATTGGTCAGCGCCTCTTCATCGTTAATGTCTAGGCGCAAGTTGCCAGAATGGGTGTGGCACTGTTCACGGCGTTGATCGAGCCGGCGACTGTTTGTTTGTTTGGGCTGCTTACATAGTCAGAACATGGTGACCCCCTGCCATAGCAACACTGCATTCGGGGTTGCTCCCCCACATTAGATAGACAGCATTGCTGTGACAGCTATTTCCTGTGTAATACGCATATATATCTTTTAATCCGATGCCGAGATTGCCGCGGTCAATTCTTCCCGTCTCCCTCCCAAATGACTGCCTTGCTTTCCCAAGCGGCCATGTCACACCACACATCGCTGAGCCTACTGCTACTGCTACTATGGATGCCGACGCTTATCTTATCCACACCAGCAAATGTCACCGTGCAAGCCAATGATCCAAACCTCATATATGCTGGGACTGGGACATACTCTCCTACTAATATGTATGGCGGCCCGAAGAACATCTTCACACTATGTCAGGAATATGTAACCGCGGCCACGGATACTGCGGGGAATAGCGTCAGCCTGAACTTCACCGGTGAGCTCACCACTTTATCACGCACACGGACCTGCTATTACGTTCCTTATGCAAACCCTGTCAATTGTGACTTGATAGGGACCGCGGTGTCATACACCTTCCTTCTCGATCATGATGGATCCACGGCGCAAATCTTGATCGACGGGCAACAAGTCGATGCCGTGAATACCAACAACGCCACTACGGAAGCGGACACGAACTGCTTCATGATCACCAAGTCCGTAGCGGTCACTAGTGGCACCCACACCATCACCGCCGTAAACCAGGTGACGACGGGCCAATTTGTCATGTACTTTCTAAACTTCGCGTAGGTGTCTTTTTGATCGTTCAAGCCAGAAGACCGCACGGCTAAATAGCAACTTCGGCTTACAGATACACACCAGTGGACCCCTCCACAACATCCGCTTCGCAAAGCTCTTCGACAAGCGCAGCTCCGACCCCCAACCAGAGCGCACCAACACCCGCAAATACCTCCACCTCTACAAACCACACACCCATAATTGCGGGCGCAGTTGGGGGCGTGATCGGACTTCTATTCTTCCTCGCCGCCATCTTCTACGTTCGAAAACGGAGACAAAACCACGTTGTCGATCTCATAGACAATGAGGAAGGGGACAGGGGTGACAGGGAAGGCTCGGCCCTTACAGGGGCGTATCGAGACCGTTCTCCAGGACCAGAACACGACGACAATGCGACTACGGTTTCTCCGTTCATGACGGCGAACAATACTGCACCAGCCTCCACTCTGACGGCTCAATCTTTCACCTCCAAGCCAGCCACAACATCGTCGAAAGCTGTGTACAAGCGAGAGGCGGAAGCGGCAGCGCTGGAATCCTCAGCCGCCCATCAAGGTGTCGATCCTGCATTCATCCGGGAGATGATGCAGCACAATGTCCCCGGCCCCGAGATTGCGACGATGATACGGGCAATGGCGGCACGGCAGGAGCAGGAGCAGGAAGGGCAATCTAGCAGCGCAACCGTGGCAGTGGACGATGCAGGAGGGATGGTACCCCCTCCGTATGACTTTGTTGCGAGGGGCCCCGAAAGGTAAAACAGTGTGTGGACAAGTGGCTTCGAAACTGCACCAGAAGATACTTTTTTGTTTACAATTTAGGGGTCGGGTTCCTATATGAACTACTGTATAGTAGATGATCCTCGGAGTTTTCTCGATAAACGCATGGGCAAGGGTTCAATGTTTCGGAAGCAAGTTTCATATATATTGTTGTGATAGCTACGGGGTAACTTTCTGCGAGGAGGCTCGCCGCCTCTTCTATTTCCACAGACATCTCCGTTCACATTGATTATCAATACCACTCAAACGTTCGCGAGCGTGCAGGGCACCATGATGCGGAGCGGCCACCGGATCGAATCACCAAGCCGCTGAATGAGTTTGAAAGATACAGGACTGTTGGTGTGCCTGAGGGCGAAGACCGAAGTGGTCCTCAACGACCAACTGTCAAATCATCGAGATCGGTGGTGCCCAAATCGTGCATATTGACACACTCCTCCCAAGTCGGACTGCAAGGAATTTGGTGCTCCCTGGCTCGCTGTCCCCACCACGACCCGACAGGGTGGCATGTGGAATCCCAAATAGGCATCTCCAGCCGCCTCCACCGCGAGTTATCAGGCGTGGCTCCAGAGAGTTGTTGCTCTTGGACGTGGTCGTGACGAACCACAAGCTGATACGTGGCGGCGATGACAGCGAATCATAAACTTGCAGGTGTTGTGCGTTTTTATCTAAAGGCGTGCGAAAGCTCCCGTTGATCATCTCCCCTCCCTTTCTGTGATGTAGATCCTTTACCCCCTGGTTGAGTAACTCATTTGCTGCACCTAGGAAACCGTGCCTTTATCCTCTGGTTATGCAATTATATTGGGGACTGAGAATCCAAGACGTCTTCTGACCAACGGTGCTGGAATCCACCTTCTCTTCGCATCGCCTTTCCCCCACTGCTGAGCAGAACTTATGACGCTCCTTCTTTCGCTTGGCCTTTTCTTCTTCTGGTTGCTTATATCTGTCACAGCTGGACCAGCGAACATCACTGTACAAGCCGACAACATCAATCTCACATACGCTGGTACAGGTGTGGCTACTTCAGGGGACGTATACGGCGGTGTCAAGTTCCTGGGCCAGGCATGCGGTTTAGAGTATTCTGTCACAGACACTTCGGGTAACACCGTGAGTATGGAGTTCAGTGGTGAGTTTCTCAGTTGTTCAAACAGGCCTTGGCATTGTGAGCGCGTTTACGAATTGCCCAACAGGAACCGCGATACAATACACCTTTCTCACAGACCACCAAGGATCGATCGGAAGTGTCATGCTTGATGGGACCCAGGTCGATCTTGTGAACACGAATCAATTTGGCGCAATCGCATTCCAAAACTGTAATCTGGTCACTGGGTCCGTCGCTGTCCCAGCCGGTAGTCATACGGTCACAGTGTCGAATCAGCCACCTTCCACCTCACAGGCCTCGTTATACTTTCAAAGCTTCGCGTCAGTGTCTTGACCTTTATTGTTGGAAGAACAGACGATTCAGAGCTCAAGCTGATATGACGCGGCCTGATCTGCAGATATACCCCCTTAGATGTCCCTACATTAAGCTCGGCTATTTTAACCTCAGCAAATTCGATACCTGCGTCGGCAACCACACCTTCCTTAACAATCAATGCAGCCTCTTCTACGATCCAGGTCGTACAAACAGTCATAAGCACTTCTTCGATACCGAACGCAGCTCCAATCTCAAATCAAACCACTCCAGCAATCGTGGGATCCTCCTCAACAGCTATTGATGTTCCTCCTTCGAGTTCGAGCCAGGGTCAGACCACATCGATTGCCGCGGACTCATCTTCAACTTCGAACCATACCACCGCAATCGCAGGGGCAATCGCAGGCGTGATTGGCGTCTCGTTAATCATCGTTGCTGTCATCTATGTCACTCGGAGGCGGAGACCCACTCACGTCGTCGACCTCGGCGAGACCGGAACAGAAAGGGACATCTCCCCCCTGCAAACGGCGAGAATGTATCATCCTCAACCGTACCCTGAACCTGCATTGCCTTTCGCAGCGCCTGCCTCGTCGTCGTGGTCAACTCCTCCCACCATGACCAGCTCTTCGCAAACCACTTCATACCCAAACCCTATGCGTCAACAAGAGCCGGGAACGCTCGAGCGAGGGTCGGCGGGTAGCGGCGGGGTGGATCACCAGGCTGAGTTCATTCGTGAATTAATACAGCATGAAGTTCCGGGTCCGGAGATCGCAATTTTAATACGGGAGATGGCAGCGCGAAATGCGGCGCGGTCCAGTACGTCGGGGTACGATTTGCCGGGGCCGCCTGCGTACGATTTCACCACTTCGACAAAGAGACGATAAGATGCCTGCTACTTTCCTTTTGTCGGAACTGGGTGTCAACACGATTGATGTGGATTGATGCACCATAGTAATTGGTGTCGGTTTTGTTTGACTGTCAGAGCAGTTGTGTAAAAATCAACGGATTTTGTGGCGAGATAACTCAAAGGATTATGATGATGGAAGCAGCCATGCCATTCGTACACGTGGAAAAAGCAACAATAACACGAAGCGAGCAGAAACACAGATCGAAGCCAAAGCAGCAGAAACAAAGACACGTTCTACTCCTTCACCTTGAGCGCACCCTGGAAGGCCAGCTTCTCCGCCGGTGTTTGGAAGTTGCCATGGCCATACTTCGAGGATGTGTCAATGAATTTGAGCTGCACTTTTTCCAAGTGCGTCCGTGAGCTGTGGGTATAGAGGGACTTGCGGATGGTGATCAGGCGCTTTTTGGGACCGGCGATTGAGCCCTTGATCATGATGAAGTCGTTCCGGATGTAACCGTAATGAGGGAAGCCGCCCATCGGGTTGATGGTCTTGTCGGTGACATCGGACTCGGTGGTGGCATTGGCCTTGTCCCCGCCAGCGCCGATACGGTAGATCTTCTTGTTCATCTCCACACGGTGATGGAAGCCGTCTTGAAAAGAGTGCGTGCACGTCATGTTAGTCGCGAATTCGAGGGTCTGCAGAAACCAAAAAGCTGCTTACTTTGACCGGCACGGGCTACCGAGAACATGACCTTCGAAGGGTGCCATGCCCCGATACACGCCACCTTGCGAAGACCCTTATGCGTCTTCCTCGGCAGCTTCTTCGTCCCCCAACGATGAGTCACACCCTCGAATCCATGGCCCTTGGTCACCGCGATGATATCCACAACCTCGTCCTGCTCCAACACGTCCTTGACCTCCACAGGCTTCTCAAGCAGGCCTTGGACAAACGCGACCTTGTCCGGGATTGACCCACCATTCACTTGAATCTCCATCAAGTGCGCCTTCTTCTGCACCATGCTGGTCTTCCGGATCTGTGTATGTGCCAACACGCGCACGACCGTACAGTATTTGCGGATCCGCTCGAGCTCACGAGCCATTGATTTCCCAGATTCTTCGGCGTGCCTCTTGGCGTACTTGGTGAAGGCCTTCTGCTTTGAACGGTACCAGTTCTTGTAGAATCGGCGTTTGAGGTCGTCGGACAAGTGCTCGGCCCAGACGGTGGTGAGGGATCGGAGGCCCCGGGGTGTTTCGACATAGCCTACGACACCGACAACCATGATAGGAGGCATTTCGACTATGGTGACGGCCTCGACAACTTCTCGCTTGTGCATCTCTGGAATAGTAAACGAAACTATCAGAAACCAAGAATCGCTCTAGCGGCAACGGCGATTGACTTACTGGATCCTGGACGGTCCAGGTCTCGCACCACGTGTGTCATACCAGCCTTGAAGCCCATAGTAGCGGTCAAGTGCACGGGCTTCTTGGGGTCATCCTATGATTCTGGTATCAGAATTGTGCACCTTCACAGACCGTAAAGAGATATACCTTGGGAAATGATTTTACCCGCCCACGATGGCGAGCTGCCCGCTTCCGGGGGAGGAATCCTAGAGAGCCATGGCGAGGTGCCTCATACTAATGATCATGTTAGTCTAGATCGCAATATTCTCCATGAGCCGCATGTACCTTGCGATGACTACAAAGAGTACTATAAGTGCTGGCTTTATCGGCAATGAATTCCTAGATTCTACATACCTCATTTTGATAGATGATACTCAATACCGTCCTTGACGATGTCAATTTCAAGGGGTCAATCGATTATTGTTGATGGCCAATGCGAAGCTGAGGTCAGCAATGTTCAATGTTCGACGGCGCTTATGTCCTCCAACAACCTGGAACATTACATGTATCCTAGGCAGTTACACACGATCATACTCTCTCGGTTTGGTGCGAAAATAATAAAGGCTTGTAAATATATTGGTGAGAGCACTAAGAAAAGCCGTGTATATAATCAGGCGATTGATTATGGGTATCTTACAATGCGACTACGGATCCAACTCAACGTGTAAGTTGAGATATCATTAGCCCAGAGCGCCGCTTGCTTGCTTCGCTTTAAACTCTTCTACCCATGTTTTCTCCCATTCTCCTTTCGGGACCACTGAAAAGTTCAATGAAGCATCCCTCAGCTCTAACCCGTCTTTCTCCGAGCCGGGAGGGACTCTCGCCGCTGCATCACATGCGTCTCGGAGCGTCATCCGTTTTCCAATCTTCAGTAGCCTGTTCCGAGATGTCGTCGCATATACGGAAAGATTCCCTGAGGTGTATTCCCCCGTTTTGTCCCATAGGGGAGCGGCAGGGTGAATAGGTGACGTGGCCGATGGTGAGATGGGCATGCTACGTGTCGGAGGAAACATAGTGGATAAGTGATGAGCGAATGTTGCCGATGGATCGAAAGAGGTGATCAGGTCGGATGTGCTGTACTGGGGATACTGAAGGAACACGGGGAACAAAACAGGTGTCGCGCTCGTCCGAAACCCGCTGAAGTTTGGGTCGAAATGAGGCGCCCACCCCTCGTGTGGGTTCGGTGACCCCGTATTTATGACGACAAGACTCAGAGACTGTAGTGTGACCAATTAAGTTCAGTCTCACAGATGTCCCTCCAATTACTGATTTGCTCACCTGAAAGCAAGCGTTCATCACTCGCTTCTCCTGGGCTTCCTTCCTCAATCGTTCCGCCACCTCCGCTTCCACTCGGTCCGCCGCCTGTTTCAGCTGGAGTACCTTCTGCCGCTGGGTAAGAATACTAGCGTTCTTCGGGTCAAACGCCAAGCATCGTACGCATACATCCAATGCTTCGGCATATCTCCCCAAAGACTCCAAAGCACACGCAGCACGATAGTGAGCTTTCGAAGACTTCGGGTTAAATGATAGTGTGGTGGAAGTGTCTCGCAGGACGGAACCGAAGTTCTCTAAATGCGCCAAGTGTAAGATAAATAGGAGTACCGTATCAAGGGATACTCACTTAGCTCCAGATTACAAAGAGCTCGATTAAGAAGCAAGGCTTCTTTGAGCACCGGATCTTCAGGTTTGACGTCGATCCCTTGCGTATAGAACCCGACGGCCTCTCGGAACTTCTTCCCTTTGAAATAATCGTTCCCTTGTTCCTTGAAGTTCTTCGCTTGGTCTGAAGATCCCAGAGCGACGGGTTGGCAAGCCGCCTTTATTGAGTCTTCAGTGAATCCACGAGAAGCATGAAAGAACACGTGAAATGTGCGTACCGTCCGGTGTACCCTCGTAAACGAGACTTTGGAGCGCTTCGTATGCTACGCTTGTCCCCGAGTCATCACCTGGGAGATCTCGCATGAAGAGAGGTATTGAGTCAAGATCCATCATCTCGACGTCGCCATGACGTCGAGGGCCTGATTGAGCCATTTAGTAGCTGATCTGAATAGTATCGAGAGCAAGCAGAACAATGAGTACACCAGATGAGAATGCCTTTAAGCAGTTCAAAATGTGGGTTAAAGGACCGACAGAAAGAGAAGATTTTAAAACAAGTGGAACCTTGTAGAAATAGCTTTGAAGGGTCAACGGAATAACCTTAACCGAGAACTTGCCAGGGCCCACCTCGTCCTGCTAGTGCCTGGAATCAGTCGCGCTTAGCAGGTGAGGGGGAGCAAAGGGCTGGCTTGCTTGGGCGGGGACCACTTGCAGTGTGAAAGTTGTTTGGAGTGTCAGATTGTGCGGAAGAGTTTCGTTAATCTTATCCGCGTGCTCAGGCTTGTGGCATTACGAGCTCCGAGTGTAAAATTGATCGCAGTGCAAAGATGTTTCTCGATACTCCATGATCCCGGGGCTTCCACAGCTTCCCGCTAATTGCCACGACGTCGTCTTGGTGCTCGGCATGACGTGGTGCGCCGCCTGCCTTCCTCCACCAAGCGTTCGGAGGCAAAATGCGTGCAGAACCCATCGAGGCGGAATCTAGATTGAGCCCTGGTCTGGGTGAGAGAGCCAATGGAATCTCGGAAAGGGTTCTCCGACGAAGGTCTATCACAATCGATCAAAAAAAAGCCTGATTCTCTGCGCTTGTTCGGCGGCTATTTTTTCATTCTTCCTCATCTTCGGTAACTCCATGACCTTGTGGAGGTATGACGGAGCCATGCTGTCAACTTTCAAGACCTCATAGGTACAGGGTGCCTTGCCTCGTTTTTACTTATTTATCGCCACTGAACAACAACTTCACAAAGCAACCACGTCTAAACGCCATGCGGTAATTTTATGCTCCAGATCTTTTCAGGACGTAACATAAAAATGATCGATGAAACAAGGCTCCGTTTGGTATTTGTCGCACTACCAGCCTCTGTTTGGGGTGCGTGGCTTCGGAGGTAGTTTCATCTGGCTTCATCTCATCCTCGAGGTCGGACCAACTCAAGCCGCTAACGACGCTGATATGCTGACACTCGTCAGCAAACGGCGATCCTCGTATGGCCGTCAGTCCTCGAGGTAGACGCAAAGTGGGAATCACACAGGCTACGTGCAGCTCTAAACCTAATGTCCATCTGGGGAGAATGTAAATTGAGTGCAGCTGTTGTACCCTATGTGGATCACCCATGCACATGGTTCGCCACGTGGAGTGATTTGGCTTGATCTGACAAGATAACGCACTCAGGAGCGCCGTTTCCTATACCGTTTCGCGTAGCATGAAGCAGGCATCATGATCCAACCAGGAAAGTCTTCCCCAGAAACGCCAGCAGAGGTGAAAGGGGCGAGCAATTGCTTGACGTCGAACAACAGGATAGCGTCTCCCAGTAGCAAGGAGTCCTCATAAGCGTTGGCATAACAGACCCATTGTATACCATTGGACGGATAACTAATGTACGTAGATATGGCGTATTCGCCCGACACAAATATCTATAGTCACTCTGTCGTTGAATACCAAGATCCGTCGCGTACAGTTTGTTCGATTCTATCTTCTCACACCGAGAGGCGATATAATCATAGGAGGGCTGACGTGCGGCAGTTATCGTGACCTTAGCCGGCCCGGGATGAACCGACGAAACCGCACATGACTTGTTATCATGAGTGGCGAACCAAACCTGCCAGTCTCTTTTTTGGATGCGCAACGGTGCGTTTAAACCACGCGAAATAACCAGTTTGTGAGCAAGGATGAAGTATAATTTTAATGCGTTATCTGCACTTGGCCAAAGTATATTGCAGCGTCCTGCATTCCGGGACCTGTTCTGCGATCATCCAACGAATCCGTCCACTCCATCGGCTCTCTCGCAGTTTGGGCAAAGTTCCTAGGCTGATATCCTTCCGGCGGATGTTGAACCCAACCTAAGTCGCGCAGAGTCTGGAACATGTTGCATCTGTGGCAGGAGGTTGAAACAGCCAAGCGAAGGCAAGCCGCCTGATACCTGGTCTCTACTCGTCCTGCTAAATCCACAAGGGTCTGGCTCCATTCTTGGCATATCCACACCATCTGAAAGTAAAATAAACGTGTTAGGTGTTCATGCGGAGGCAAGGGACAGATTCTCCGGAGAATGAAGTGCCGGAGTCTCCAAATGCAACCGTTGCAGGGGTAGGGTTGCTCTACTGCCATGGCCTAACGAGGATGCATGCCTAACCTGTGGAACCAACATGTTGCGTGGTGGAGATAATGTCCGTTGGCTTCGTACAGCCGCGTTTCCCAAAGCCTCGACGACCAAAGACGGAAGTATGGAGTATGAATGCGTAAGCAAGGGCTGATCATGATGCCAGGACTGAAAAGCCAGTCGTCAATCCAAGTAAGAAAGAGCGCATCAAGTTCGGAAACCCTGTTCATGATCGATCTCCTTCATTTTACCCGCCCCAGATCTAAAGCTAATGAGGTGATGATGATATCATGCCAGGTGATGCGATCTAAGCTGGGTTGTTTATTCCTTCATCGATAACAATTGTGTGCGGATCAAGATAGGAGCTTACCAAGACACAGGAAGGTATAAGTCACATCCCATATCGCACAGGGCCTTGGTCGCACTTAATCCTTTTCCCCAGTACTAACAATGTCCGAGTCACAGTCCATCCTCAAGGTACGTGAGACTCAAATGAGACGATCGATGTGCTCTGATCCATGTCCTTCCTTTTCTCACCAATAAGCTCTACGGAACCGATCGTTCGACTTGCTGTCAGCGAGTGAAAGTCGTTGCATACGAGGTGCGGTGCTATCTCTTACACCTGCAACCACGATCTGTTAACGAATTCTGCCAATCCAGAAAGAGCTTGACCTCAGTCTTGAAGCCGTCGATATGATGGGGAAGGAGCACAAGCAGGATGCTGTGCGTCCGGTTGGCTTGCCAGGCTTCGAAACTTTAGTCACGTCTCTGATCCCGATGACAGTACTTGGCAAAACAGCCCTTTGGCCAAATCCCCTACTTGGATGTGAGCCCTTTCGTTTACCCTTTGACCTTAGGGATATATATTTATGAGTTATGACCTGCCACGTTCACTCTTGATGCACAGGACAATGGTTTCACGCTCTTTCGTGAGCACGGACGCGTTCCAGGTTCATTTACGGTTGATATTGACGTGGACCCCATTTACTGCCCAGAATCACGCGCAATCTGCCGCTATATCGCGATGAAGTATCCGAATCAAGGCACCAAGCTCCTCCCCGACGCGTCCGACATCAAAGCTGTGTCCATATTCGAACAGGCCATCAATATCGAGCAGGCCGACTTTGACCCGAACGCAAGCGGCCTCACCATGCAGAAGCTCTTTCTCCCGTAGGTTGCAGGCCTTTGTCATTTCAAAACTACTGAATAAACCCTGGGTTCTTCGCCCGGAAGTATGCGTGGAGGAAAAACTGACGAAGAGCAGTTGAAGAAACACGTCGACGGTCTACGCATGAAGCTTGATGGATTTGAGAGAATTCTCTCGAAGCAAAAGTATCTTTCTGGCGATGTGCGTCAGACTTCCTTTGCTATTGAATATGCCAACCAATCATCTCAAATTCTTTATTTTGACTGGATAGGAAATCAGCCTCGCTGATCTCTTCGCTCTGCCGTACGGAACCAAGGTCGAAATTTGCTACCCCGACTTCTTCCATGATTCATCCCGGCCCAACGTTAGGAGGTAAGCTCCTCACAGCCCATTTTCCATATACTGTACCTGAACTAACGTCCTGGTGCCCTTTTCTGAGATGGTGGGATGCGATCTCGAACCGTCAGTCGTGGAAGAGAGTCTTGGTCGAGGCCGAGTAAGCCCGCCACTTTGTCAATTAGTAATAATGAACTTGGATTATCAGAACCTCCTAAGAGACCTGGATCCGGTGCAGTGCACGCTCGCGCCGCCAAATCGTGACAACTGTACGATCTAGTTTCGGCCAAAATCTTCTGTGGTCGCTAATCTCGTCCTTGCGATCATGAATATTTGCATACACTGTCATTGCCACGTCTATATAAATGCGCCGCGGAACTGTGTCCTAACAGGTTCAAGCCACATCATTCATCGCAATATATTGACCGTGTGTGGACCATGAGCAGTTTATGCGAGCGAGCTGCTCAAGGGACGTGAGGGCCTCCCTGCGTGCGGTCCTGAAAAAATATTCTTAGATTCGTAATATTCACGAACCAATAGCTCTACGTACCAAGGGTCATCCTCGGAGCATCTGACAAGCATACCAGATAAGCTGACAGGATCAATACTGTTCCCCTCCATTGTCAAGTAAGAGCCTCACCTTCCCAATCCCACCACCGCTTCGGATCCTTCTGGACATCCTTCGGCCTGAGAGGATAAAGATACCTCTCACCTTCATTCTTCCTATTCTCACCGAAAATCCAGAGTGCGAGATCTTCGCCTGATCCCGAATCATTGGCGTTTGAGTCGTTGATGAAGTTGTGGGCGATGCCCGTGCCTGCAGGGAATGCTATTACATCGCCTGTAGTCACTGGTGTCGCATAGCCATCTATCCAGACTAGACCCTGCCCGCCTAGGACATAGATCAGCTCGTCCTCCAGCCTTGGGGGAGAGTCAATGCTGTGATCTTACGACTGACGTAGGAATATACCTACTTGTGCGCATGTGCATCTAGGAGGGTGGGGTAGCGTGAGCGAAAAGGACTCAAGGTTGTTAGATCCTATTCACCAGACGATCGGGTTCCGGGCGGTAGTATCTCCAGATTGATGCCGATTCTGCCACTCAGGGATGTCTCCTCTGACAGGCTCGTCCCTTCACACTGAAGCTCTCCTTCCCTAATTGCATCCGTCATAGATGGCCCATGCGTCACATTCGACGGCCTCGGTCCCACTTGGGCGGCGGGCACATCATCCATAATAGTACCATCCGCGGCTCGCGCCGGAAGGGCGAGGTGTGGTCCCAGTTGGTTTTGTCTCGGGGGGTCCAGCCATAACTGCTGCTCTGGCACAGGATCTCTCGTTAGCCGGTAGTAGATCTTGTTTGACTCTGGCTTGTTCTCCTGCGCCATGAGGAGGACCAGGTTGTCGGCATTGGGACCACCTTCATTGATAATGGTCCGTGTGAGACCTGTTCCCGCTTTCCATCCTGCTGCGTCCATGGGATTTAATGGGTACGTCCATCCGTTTTGCCAGACAAGGCCGGATGACCCGGAGAGCACGGTGATGAGGGTGTCCTGCGTAGAGTGAGCCAATGGCGCTATGATCAGAGAGACAGATGACGTCGTTTGGTTGGTTGTCAAAAGGTGGATATCGAAGCTCACCACTCACGGTGCAAGCGCGTTCCAGGAAGTAGCACAATCAATTGTAGGTTATTCCTTGAGCTCAAGTTGAATGCGGGTGCCATGTCGACCCGAGCAACATCAGAGAGCCCAAGTTCAAGGACATTCAGTGCTTCGACGTATGGGGTACTGATTGAGGCAAGGGGTTGTATGGCATGCGTCGTTGATGAGTCCATGCGGTTCTGGTGTGTTTGATCCAAATCGGAGATGAACGTGAGGTCGCCGCCTGCGAACCCTCTAAATGCTACATGCATGTAAAGCTTAGCGCATTTCGGACCCGCACAGCACAGCACTTCGCTACATCCCACAAAGGGAAGCCATCAGTCATGGCGTCCTATCCCAGGGACATCGTCAACTTTCAACTCTATTACCCGGAACAAGGCCAGCAGGACTATAAACGATTGAATAAGAATCTCTTGTTCTACATGAATGAGAGGAAGTGTTTGCCAGATGGCCTTCTGATAGAAGAGCTGCATGATCAGTGCGATAATCCCAACGCAATGATGTAGATGGTTGGCTCAAGATCTCATATGTTACGCAGGTGGCAAGGAGAGTACTCGATCCTAGAGCAGAAACATGGTTTCATCCAATGGATGTAAGTCTTCTAGACGACATTAGGCTTTGGACTATTTCTGACTGATGAGACAGCTTTCCTATTCGAGAACACGGTGTGCCCCAGTCCCCTCCCAAGCATCATCATGGGCTGATATATCTGTTCTATGCAGGTGTCAACCAATATGCGCACCCACTTCAACCTCATGAGATCATTGCGATGAGAGTTGATGGACGGATTCAAGAGCGCCTGTACACATCATACAAACTCATGTTGAATTTCTATGGCATGCGGTTGGATGATGAAGAAACCGGGCGCTTAAGCCGTTCAAGCGATCACACTGAGCGCTATGCAAATCTCGTCAGTCAGTAACATACTTTCTGTAAATATTCTATGTACGCGCTTCAATCAGTCTGACTTGCACGGCGTCATTTTCATACGCAGGATCTCCACACAATTACCTCCGAATCACCCGGATCCTCAAGAGTCTCAGCGAGCTCGGCCTTGAGCATCTAAACATAGGGTTCCTCCTTTTCGTTCTAGCTGAGCAAAGCGAACACGGCCAGCTAAACACTCGGGGCATCAAGTCCAGCATGGATAACTTTTGGGTTGGATGCATTCGTGATGATCTAGACCGCGAAGCAGTTGAAACTCTTGTCGAACGGGTCAGATATCACGGATTACGTTTCACCAGGGAGTACTATCAGAGAGCCCTCGAAGCCCGGGAGCTTAGTCGTTCGCATGGTCCGGAGCTAGAAGAACAAGGCGCACACGACGACGAATCCTCAAGGTATATATTTCATATCTGACTCAATGATATACCTTCTGAGATGTTGAGTATCACACAGCAACTCTGAGCCTCCAGCTGCTGAGGAGATGCCGGACATCCCCAGGCAGAGTGTTGAACCGCTGGGATGACATGCACGTTCATGCCAATACTGGGACGACAGCCCCTGGTCGATTGTCGGAATTATTAGACATGCATTTGGGAATGATATGAATCTTGGTGTGGCAAACCATATCGATAAGCTTCTCACGGCAAAATCGAGATTGCCACAATGGAACGTATCTGGGTGTCGGGCGGTGAATCACAGGCGCAAGGTCGGACGGAACACCGGTAAATTTGTGTCGTTTAGAACTGCGACCCATTTCAGGAAAGCATGTGCCATCAATCCTTTGCTATGGCGAAGGCTCTCTGTCGTGTGCAGGCGACCTGACAGCAAATAGCCCGTTGGCGAGTATAGCTATTTGTCCGCCATACCGTATCTGGCCCAGGTATACTCCGACGGATCCTGCGCTGATTTGGACCAGGACTGGGGTATCTTATTGTTGGGTATTAGTCAGTTCCAGGTCCGGCAACAAGGTAACGAAATCATGGAATCTGAACAGCGAACGAAAGACAAATGCATATGATCGACTCCTTGGTCATGCAATGCACTTTCAGCAATGAGATCATAAAGAAGCTATTCATGGAAAACTCACATTCATCCACATTTCTTGGGCTACGGCATCGGAATCCTCCCAGTGACAGGCCATGTCTGCCCTACCACCCTGTCCCAGATTCTCGGTCACGGTAGTAGTCACTATGTACTTGAAGCCTTTCGGTTGTATCTCTGGATAACATGATCCACATGGTGAGCTGTGGTTATGCTGACAGGGTGGGTGGGCAACTCACCCAGCATCCTATCCTTGACACGTTCACTGATCTCCTTGCACCATGATTTATGCTGATCCCTATTCTTTGGATCCCATGTATGTCCTTGCAGAGTGGTAGATAAGAGCTTCTTGACGTATGCTCTGAGCAAGTCCGTATCGAACCTGGGGGACTGGTTTGTTGGTCACTAGAGCATGGGCTTGAGCAGCGTAAAGAAGAGGGCTCACTTCGAGCGAGAGGTCTGCTGTATTGAGGCCAAGCCTCCCATAGCAGGGGACCGGAGTCTCGATGCCATCGTTGATCGACAGGACGAAAGTTACAGGTTCAACTTGTTTTAGTTTACATTTGAATTCTACCACACCATCGGACAGTCCATTACCGAACGACTGAGCAATAATGTCAGAGGATATGAACGGTAGCATGTCAGACTCTTTCCACTCCCTATCTCATTCCTCGTCGGCCTTTCGCATCATCGATTCAGCTGCCGAACTTCCAAATCGGCCCCGAACAGTAAGCGCTCCGACGGTTGGCGACAGTCACAATAATTGGGAGCAGGTTGGCTCCTCTTCATCGACAAGCTATAGTCATGGACGAAGCGACAGCTTTGGGAGGAGCTCTCAATTCGATGGACATAGCAGCGCTAGTGACTGCACTCCCAGGTCTTCAGCAACTATCCGCCAGTCAAATCCACTGAACTCGAGGAACAGCGTGCATAGAGAACAGGACACATCGGTCTCTCCGGAAGACAAATACAAGCCAGCTCCTAAAGCCTTGTCGCGTGTAATGAAGAAAGAGGTTTGGCGAGACATGTTCTTGACGAGCGATGGCCGCGACAAGGCATTCGTGAGTAACATGCAATCACGTGCACTCGAGTCTACGCTGATCACTGCTAGTAACTACTCTTAGAAATTGATACAGTATACCATGAGGGTATACCTCTACTTCCACCTCAAGTCTGCGTCCGTCTTCACCTCAAAAGTCGGCATGGACCTCACGGCACGACTGAGATCGACTATGGCCGGTCTATCCTTGACCAGGTAAACTAGCAGGCAATTACAATGCCGGAAGCTCTGACACCTCTCTGTTTTAGGAAGTGCCTCATCATGTTCAAATGGCTCACGCCTTTGATTGAGATCACGAACCCACCTCCAATACCTTTCGCGTCCATCTCATCCTCGCAAAGTCTTGGTGCGAAGCAGTCGCAGAACCCCTCCATCCTATACCGTCTGCTGCACGCGTCGCCGCCCGTCCTACTAGGTGACAGACACCCTCAAATAGTCCGACGGCTCTGGCTGACAAATCTCTAATTCAGATCTAACCAATGGCTTAGCCGACGATACCTTCACATTATCCAAACTTGTAAGCTATTAGTCCATCGCATGATTATAGAATATCTCCTTATGTGTCACTCCACATCAGGGTCTTCTTGGACCTCGGATAGGTAACAGGGCTGAAAAGCTTGCCAATTGGTTGTGGTTCCTCTCGACTCTCGCGGGCTTAGTCGAAGTGCAAGCTGAGAGTGCCATGGTTAACGCGCTCATGAGCGACCTGGACAACCGGATATACGATGTGGAGCTCGACCCTGTCAAGCTTGGACGCGTGCAGAAGAAAGGCGAGGCTGCCGGACTTGTCCCGAGCGGCCAGCCAAACAATGTGGACCTGAGCGTCGGCGTGGAGGAAGCAGGGGAAGGGTTGGAAAAGCTGCAGCAACAGAGCTGGAGCCTCCGGATCACGCGATGGAAGCTCTTCATGGACTTGATCTTCGTCTGTGAGTTGCTTTCATATCGGGGACCTGATTTAGTGTATTGACCCATTTTTATTTCATTAGCATATGAGGTTTTCAATGTCAAACATTGCCGAGAGCCAGTACTGACTTTCTCAGGTTTATTGTCTGCAATCTTGAGGTATGATCACAGAGCGTCGCTTTATATGACATGATTTCTCACTCTGTTGAATCTGTAGCTCATCGAAGCTCTATGAGAAGCACCGATCTAAAATTGCCAAGACTCAGCTAGCGGAGGCCTAAACTAGATCATCGTGGTTTACATGGCTGTTACAAGGTATACCCCAATCTATAGTATCTTAATTTTTGTCACTACATTATTGGGGTTAACCTACTAAGTTAGCCTATTAATCGGAAAACTGCAGAAATGCAGCGTCGGGTTCTGAATCAAGCTCGCCCATAATCTTTTGCTCAGCCAAATTCTCGTATCGATGTATTCTAGCTGGACAACGTCCCGGACGCATTAAGCGCTTCCAAATGTGAAGATCAAATGCTTAGGGGGGTTGGAAACGGGCAAAAGAGAACTGTAAAAAGATTCTGTCTATTCTACCTAGCATTTGAAGGAAGTGTCCCTCCGCCGGAAGCAATGCGGTGATCGGTTCAACCCGGGCTCAGATTAACTGTAAGTTGCTTTCAGTCTACATAAGGTAGAGGAAGATTGCTGCTTCAGCAACCAAAGACGCAAAACTGGGAGCTAACAGGTGAGTAGAATGGCACGCACCGTCCAACGATGTAGTCCTCTGTTGTCTGCATAGAGAATGAGGAAGCATTCAGACTAGTGCAACAAGAAAGACGACGTGCTTGGTTGGATGCTTACCACTGGCGCATACTGTGCTTTCTCCCCGTCTTTCAGACAGGAAGGTAGACATGATACCACCGTCCCAGAATTTGGGTTACAAAAGAATGCCATAGATTGCCGAGCTGGAGTATGCGGCTCGTCGTACGCGGGAGGTGCGACGACACGGTGGAGCGTGCTGTAGCGTGAAGCAAGGATTTTTACTTTACCGTGCTTCACCAAATAATGAGGAAGAGGAAAGATCTCGCCTTCTGAGAGTGTCGTTACTCCAACGGGCTAAGAGGTCACCAACGTTGACTACAATCGTGCCTGGCTAGGGATGCAGAAGCTCGTGACTGAGTATCTCATCGTCGGTAGGTACAGAAGGGAGAACCGAGCTTACGATGGGGGTGGCAGCGTGAAAGACCTTGGTATGAGGGTTCTGCACCTCCAAACCACCGACCTATTGAGAGGGAACGGGAACTAGTCAGAAATCTCATGCCCCAGTCGTACCATGAGAAATTTGAATACAAGTTGGCTCACCGAATCTTGGAACACGAACGTCAAGGTCCCATAATCTGAATGCGCACCCGCCCTCGCCTGACCCTCCGACTTTAGTAGTCTCGTATCAATGGGTGGGTAATTCAACAGCCTCATATTATGATACTGCTCCTGGATCTTGTCGTCGAAAAATGTTTGGGGAAGGTCAAGCCCGAGCGCGACGGATTGCATGACACGGGCGTGAAGGTTGTGGCATGTCTGGAAGAAGTCGAGGAATGTCGGTTTAAACTTTGAGAGACCTGTTGGCCCGGTTGATGGAGGCCATTGATTCTTCCAGGTGGAGTCCCAGTCTCTTCCGATTTCTATGCTTTCCTAATTTCATAGTTCGATGATAAGAGGTTAGCGGTGAGGAGGGAAAAAGGGGTCAATCTTTGGAGTGTAAAAATACATATGCAAGATCGGACCTTGAAGTCCGGGGCTTTCTCTCTCATGGCAGCAATCTCGCTGGCATCGGACGACTGTGTCACCCTTTCACGACCTTTCGCAACATAGCCACGGTTCGATCTGGGGTCTGATTTATTTCAATATTTCAGTGGCGGCTGGCTTGGGGAACATTGCCCTGGATTAGCTGACCTTCCCATGCGAGCTTCACCTATATTATATACGCATGAAAAATAGTGAGCAGAATATAGCACATAATAGGATGTCGATTTCCCTGCCTTCTCTTCCAGTGGCAAAGCAAAGAACTGGGCACTCTAGGAAAGCAAAGTTGAGCGGTGGCGGATAGCTGTACCTTCCGATCCATTGAACGTACCTCCAAGAAGGCGGTTTGAATCTTTGATTGTGAAATACCATGATTTTTCAGGTAGACGAACCCTAGCAGGTAAGGCGATATGAGCCATCGTTCAATAATCAGTCAACAGAGACTTGGACTCACCGACTTCTTTGAATGCATCAACAATATCTTTTGCTGTTGACTTTTGGGCTGAAGCATCTCCTGAAGAGATAAACTTGCCGAAATCGATGACAGGTATGGTGAAAGTGGCATCCGAACGGGTTTTCTATGGATCCAAGGGAGTGTGAACGGAGGATGTGAGATATATGCTGCCACTAACCTCTGCGAGCGAAGAGAGAAGTCGAGACTGCCTTTGAGGAAGAATCCTGCCCTTAGTATGCAAGATATTCAGCGGAGGGGCTCTGTAGATTGTGGTCGTCCGAGTGAACATGATGGGAATGGAGAAGCTGGCGGGTGTGTGCTCTCTCGGGTAAAAGCCGTATGCGGGTACCTTACGACGACTTTGTTTACACCAGTCGATCACCGCATTGGTCGCGTCCACAACCCACATCCTCTTGCCACCGCACACGGCCTCTCCTAATTCCTTCAGCCTCATCTCCGCACTCGACTGACCATGAGCATAACAGCTACATTAGGTGGTCAGTACTTGGCTAAAAACATACATCCTTGGTTCCTTCGCGTCTGATGTCTTGAACGCCGTTTGCCAGTCAAAATCACGTACAACCTCAACGACAACCCCCAACTGCGCCTAGCTCGTCATGTACCGATCCCAGTCGCCGTATACACTTCATCCGACGAATGCGCGGAAGCATCTGCATCCAGCTCATCTGCCATACCATCGACTAGGACAACAACAAACAAATACGATGGATGTTTTGCTGAACTCCCATTGCGAGCGTGTTTGTCCGCGCTCAAGGATGCGAGGTACGTCGACTTCGACCTCACTTGCATAGCAGGGACTGATGATACTGGATGTACCTTGAATCACAGCCCTGAACTCGTCTCGAACCCATCGTTCGACTACTCAGTATATGTGAACGACCCGACGGAATCGTCCGCGTCCGAGTCCAACACTGGTGTCCTCGTCGGCAAGGGCCTGCTCTCCTCGTGTATCAAAGAGGACTCAACGTCGAACTTAGTATTTGGAAAAGTGGTCAAGGATGGAATCCGAGGTCAATCGGTTCTAGTCCACTTCGTATTGGAAAAGGCAAGTAATCCACTCTTCCCTCGATTTGCTCATCATTCTAACCAACCCTCTAGACGCCTCGCATGACGCAAGAAATTGCCAACGCGCCCATTCCTTCGACGCCATCCCCTATTCCCCAATTGCCTCCGCAACAGCAACAGCACCCAGACCCAAATATTAACGCACTCCTCTCCCTCCTTTCCTCTGCCTCTTCAAGCGTGCCCCAATCCTCCCTGATCCAGCCTCAACAAACCACACCCGATATGTCCCAATTATTCTCCGCTCTCGCAGGGTGTTACGGACTTGGCTCATCGTTTCCCTATATGCCCACACCCGTTCCAACGCTTGCAATCCCAGCGCCCTCCGAAGTAATCGTGATCAAGGAGGAGGATGACGTCGTTGAGGTCGTGGGTACATCGTCGACCACCCCGGCAGCAGTCGTGCCGGAGTCAGCTGCTGGTCAGAAGAACAGGCGAACATCATTGGGCAAGGAGAATATTCCTCCAAGTAAGAGAAGCCTGATGTGCACCGTCTAGATTCATCGGCACCGAGACTGACTCAGTCTCTTGTCCTATATAAGTGGCCCACGCGCAAGCCGCGACCAGACCAAGGACTTCCCTCCCATCAACTTCCCTCCCCATCACTCCCAATACCACCACATCTGCCTCCCAACCACACCCCCAACTACAGCCACAGCCGACTAAAGCAGCCATGTCCAAGTCCAGGTCTACTTCACACTTGCATCTCCATAAGCTCTGTGACCCCTCCACCACCATCATCTCTCGTAACCAGACTCCCTTTCTTGAAGTACCCGCGCTCCAACCTATGAGTGCATTGACCAATGTCGGTGCCCCCACCACTGTCGTCCTTTCCGGGCAATCTTCGCAAAAGAAGGGCAAGGAATTGCCAGGACCGCATGGGAATGGATGGTACAGGCGGACGGATCTGCCTCCTATGACATCCTCGGATGCGTCTGGACCTCCGCCCGGTGGGAGCGTGTTGCACAGCATTGTGGTGGACGCGAATAGAGATAAGGAAAAGAAGGGGAAAGGGAAGAAGAAGCGTTCGTCTGATGCCAGCGTAGATGGGACGGCGCCCAGGAAGAGAGCCAAAAATTCTAAGGATGTTGTGGAGGTGATGGCAGCGACGAGTCCGGCGAAGGGTTCGACTTCTGGGTTGAATGCGCTAGGTGGTCTGGGTTCGAGGGTGGTGCTGCCAGCGATGTCAGCCACGAGCCCGATCAAGCCAACAATCGTAAAGAAGATCACGCTGAAGCATGGGGTTTCTACCTCAGCGAGGGCGATGGAAGTAGGAAAGGCAACGGAGACAGGGGGAATAACTGGAATCGAGGACAAAAAGAGAGATGCACCCGTGACCAAGATTAGGACGTTGAACTTCCTCTCACTTGCGACTGCTAGACCACCCAACACGACTACCACTTCACAGACACATCCCCCAACATTTGCGGCTCCATTGCCTGTGGACAGGAAGAAGTCGATGCCAATGTTTGAGCTTGGCGTGACGCCATCTATGTCGTTACCGTGTGCGATGAAAGTCTCAGCTTCGTCACCGATCATTTCCTCGCTTGGCCTTGCGCTTCCGGGCTACAACGCTGCCGCCAACCTACCAGCAAGGCCTAGCACACCACCTCCTTCGGCGAAACGATCACCATCTCCACCCCGGACCCCATCGAGACGTAGGACCCCCAAAGTCGATGTAAACGTGGACGAGGATGGGGGCAGCCCCCTCTTTCTCGACTCACCCGTCAAGACTGACCGGAAGCTGCCAGCAGCTACGGCAGTCGCCCCGAGTAGTCCCAGCCCGACCCCGATGGCTAGGTCTCGTTTGTTATCCCATTGTCGCCAGCTAAGCCTGGAGGATAGGGAGAAGGATGCCAATGATGCAGACAACCAGAACGCGAAGTTGAGGAGGAGCCCCGGGCAAGGTGCCACCAACTTGCCCATGTTCGATTTCAGCGATCTACCACCATCCAGTCCACCAGCTTCGTTCCCAAGCTCAAGTCCAAGTGTTAGTCCGAGGTTCACATTGGATTCAGTAATGGACGGGATGGATGAGGCGGAGGCGGAGGAGCGGATGGATGAAGGTGCTGATGTTGATGTGGAAGCCTCATTTCAAGAGACAACCACGATTACCTCGTCGTTCAACCTTAGCGGGGGTACATTTTCGTCATCATCCTTATACTCAGACAACTCTGCTACAGCTTCCTCGTCAACCATGCCTCCCACATCTGACGCCTCGAACAACACGAACGTCGACCTCGATTGGTCTATGCTGGCTGATGTATTGGGCATGCGCGAGAACACGAAAGCGGATGTAACAACCCCAATGCCCATTCCGGACGAGTCGGCTAGGATGTTCGATTTCTTGAATGCCTTGGGCATCGTCCAGCCTACTTTGGGTGTGGAGCAGAAGCCGATGGAGCTGGCTGGTTCGGATATTTTCGACTTTGCCGCGTTCAATGGGGGCTATGAAGAGCCGGCCAAAGCATCCACGGCTGGTGCCGGAGCAGCGTATGAAGATGAAGGTTTTTTGTCTTTTGTAACCTCCTTCGGCGACGGGACAACGTAATGCTAGCTTCGCGGACCTTTTTCTTCGTTCTGTCACTCTGCTTTTTTTTTTTTTTTTTGATATCCTGGAGAATAAATGGCTTTATCAAATACAATCAATCTACACTCTTTGAACAGGCTCTAGCCGCATTGTCCGACTCTTCTATATTGCGGCAAAATCTTAGTGGATGGAAAGTGAGCGTGTCTGAACCATTTCGTTCGTAGCCCTGGTAATTGGACACGTGAACCACACTTTAAATCTACTACCACTGCTAGCAACGCGCTCCACGTAGGTGTTCTTCATACTTGCTTCGAAATATTGGCAATATTTCAAGAGGCCTCGCGAAGTGCTCAATTGTTGCCCTTCATCTTATGGCCCCCATCCTCCCAGTGTCTGCAAACAAGCATACGCATCTGGATACTAAGCATGTGATAAGAAAAGATTCCTAGGTGAGCTCTTCTAGCAAATTCGTTGCAATACATCACGTTGCAGCTGCCAGCACAGCGACACAGGTTGGCCTCGCCCTCGTCCCCTATCATGCATCCCACCTTTCGCTCAGCTGAAGCCGGATGCACCCTACCGGAGCCTTCTCCGCTGAGTATACAACTCAGCGCGAAGCGAAGTCTCGGTCAGGCCAACCGCACTCGCCAGGTTCTCTCATCTCCCCATTGTTGTTTGAGCCAGGTCGCAAGCATTGGGTCTTCCAGAGATGAAACGGAGCTGATCTAGTACCCGCAAAAAGGTTGGGCGTAACGCGTATTCCAACACCATTGGACATATTGACAGAGCTTCGACTACCGTGGGCCAAGGAATTTTGATGTACGGGGCGGGTCGGAACGTACTGTTTGAGAAGAGATAGCGTGAATCGAATGGAGGTACTAGCACAGCCGATCTCTGTGACCTGCTTTTTTTGACACCGCTGAGGTAATTACTAGGACTTTCTCTATGATGCACACTGAGTTAAATTCATCTGGTAGGCGGAGCATGATTGAGGGTCCTAGGTTTGGTCCGTTATGCCGGATGAGCCGGCTACCTCACTGTGGAAGCCTTGTCATGAGATTACCCAAGCCATGGACTATCTAGCTGTAAATACCTTGATATCCATCACAATAACACGCTTCTTGGATATCCTTCGCCCTTGAATCCTCGTAGTTGAAGGGTGGATAGAGCCCCGAAAACCATGATGCGAAGCTTATCGCCAGGCTTCCAGTAGAAACTAGACACTCAAAAAAGAAAGAGTCCTCCTGAAGTTTTAGGGGCATGTCGTTCCTAATAATATTTCCCGCGTTATAATGATTTACGTTCGAGTAACGCATGTTGAACAGTATGCGACTATGGGGGACAAGACTCACAGGAAAATCCAAACAGGCAAGGTGTCTCCTTTAACCCTCATAAGCTCCTCTGTCCATGTTGGAAGGTATCTGGGTCTCTTCTCTAGTAGTGAATGGGTGGTTGGCAGGGACACGCAAGGATCATCTCTGTCTGGGACTGTAAAGGCAACAGTCAGTATTGAGCTGAAGCTAACTATAGATCAGGCGATTTGGTAACGGTGAGATCGATCGTTGAGGTCGGCGAAGATCGCATTGGCCATAATTAGATCCTGAAACGCTGGATGTAGCTTCAATGCTGGGTCACTGGCATGTCAAGTGCCGGTAGCCGATATTAGTGAACCCGGTTATTCAGAGGATCTATATTCAGACTCACAAACAGTATCTTCCATCGGCATCTGGGGTAACGCCAATGTGATCTAGGTTGTGCACGAAGCCTGAGGCATTCTTTCAATACTCTTCCACCGGCCGTGCCGATACAGCTACTGTGCGATTATTCAAGCAGCGTGTAATAAGCTCCGGCGCCATCTTTCTGGCGAGCTTCATTAATAATAACAGACTGTCGCACCGTTCGCTCGGTGCCTCGAGGAAATCTAATCCAGCACCATAGACATTGGGTAGGCACTGCCTGGCATGAGCAGCTGCCAGTCCTGATCGATCACCGCCATGCCTTAGAGATTGACACCAAGTATCCCTCTCAAGTTTTTGGACGTACCGTTGGGTGGCATGAAACGATGGCTGGCAACTTTATGTAACAATCCGCGGGTGTTGAGCTTTCGATGGTCGCAAGAACTGCAGGACCAGATGCAAGACTGACCAGTTCAGTGAGCGTTGAAATGGTATTATGATCCAGCACAAGCGCCCAGAAACACCCTTATAGCGGTCGCGGATGGTCATTGACAAGTCCTCGCAATAGTCGGGATCGCAAGTCTCCAGAAACGGATAGGCGGCCATGAGGGCAAGGCTTCCGCGGCCTTCTGAAAGCGCACGGTCTGGGTGATAAGGCTCTGAGCCACGAGACAGAAAGCAAGGGAGTAGGATGTGAAGGGGTTCGGTCTGTTTGTTCTGCATCCCGCTGACGTTGATGTTCCCATAGCGGAAATATGGGTGCCCCTTGCAAAAGTTGGATTTCCGAAGCCTTCCGGTG
>WSTV01000047.1:0-22240 GCA_019632285.1 Tulasnella sp. 332 | reverse complement strand
GCTGGATGCCTAAAATAATACTAGATGGATATCCGGCCCGGACTTGAATAAACAAACAATCTATCCTTCTCGAGTTGACATTCTTGATCCACTATGACCCTCTGCTCGAGTAGTTCCGACTTCACAGAGTAGCATCACTGTACCCAATGAATTCATCATGCAATCAAACTGGCGACCTTCACTCCGAACTTCCCGATAGCACAGCGACATTAACGCTTGCTGACATTTCGTTCATCACCTCTAAAAGAGTCTCTACACCAGAAAGAGAGGAGCTGTACATGATAAATACATTACAAAGTCCCTACAAGAAATCCAGACTGAGTCTTATTATCTTCTCTCTCCCTCTCGTACACTCTTGAGTCAATAGAAACGTACTGTGACGTGTAACATGTAACACTAGTACCGTTGTCCGTTGGTCTCATCCTGACTGGGTAATTTATTCACGAGCCTTACTGTCACGTATATCTGACAGTCGGAGAATGAGGGGGGGGGGGGGCACAAGCTCTTTTAGTATGCCTCCCACATCTCGTCAGACAGAACCATCCGCATTACTGGTGGGAGAAAGTAAAATCACGAGTGTCAGCGTAAGAGTCTTTGTCTGACGAGGGGAATAATGAAAATAGGCACTTACGCTTCCAGTGTTCAAGGGCAACGCCAACCTGCCAGTCGTAAAGCGGATTCCGCGCATCAGTCAAGAGATAGAACTTGTTATCTCTCTGTTTCGACGACAATTCCGATCCCATGATTCGACTCCGAGGCACCTCCATGTACTCAAGGTTCTTGAAGATATGCTGGCGTACCCTCGAATCAAGGTAGTCAGAATCTCTCGGCTTGCGGAGAGATAGTTGCATATCATCCGACTGGGTGCAGAAGAAGACCTGGATTGAGAGATATCAGCGAGGATGCATGAGATGTACGGCACGGTCCCTTACCAAGTTGACTATTTCACTGTCCAAGAAACCATCGTCCCGTGGAGCGTCCTTATGGCGTAGCATGTCGTGGAAGACCCGGCATTTCGCGAAAGAGTCTTCTAATGTCGTCAAGATTGCTCTGGAGGAGTTTGAAGAAGCATGACCAGCAAAGTTCTGAAGTTGGAAAAAGAACAAGATCCAGTCACGGACAGCGCTTCCCAGTGAAAAGTTCGTAAATGTACCACAGCGATTATGCCATCGTCCTTCATCAACATCTTTGTGTTCCACCAGAACTCCTTTGTGAAGAGATGCGCGGGTACCATGCCACCAGAGAAGCAGTCGTGCACGACGTAATCGTATTTCATGACGTCTTTCGCGGCGAAGAAGCTGGGTGAGATCCTTTGAGCCCTGGTTTCAATGAAGTCACGCGCATCCCCGATATGCGTTTGAGGCGTAAGCGGGTCGATCAGATACTTGGTGGTAACCCCTTCTGGCTTCTTCTGTTTCGGAGCAGCGAAGAAGTTTTGAGCGAACGCTTGGACAACCGGGTCAATCTCAAGGATAGTCGCTTTGATGCCAATCTGATCCAAGGACCGCGCCATAACCCCCATGCCCATGCCGCTATTGTGCAAATTCGATGAGATTGTATATCGCACCGGGCGCAAAACTGACTCACATGACCAAAGCAGACTGTCCTGCCGCGAGAGTCGGTGAGGCTGCCTTCCGTTCGAAGAGGCGCATGGCATCTTGAAGTACAAAAGCCGAGTAGATCGACTCTCCTAGACGAGTCCCGATTAAGTCAACGCCTCCTGCTGGAACAATCTTCTCTTTCGTCGAGCTAAGAGCAGCAATCTTGTCCTCGCCCAACCAAACTCCGCCGAGAATAGAGTGATCACAACGTAGGTATCTATTGTGAACAAATTGATCAGTTAAGACTTCGCTGGATTTGACGATGATCAATCCCCACCTAAACCCGTCCTTCATGTTTTCCGCGACAACGATCCGACCCGTGACACTATTAGCAGACGCCAAGACCCTGACTTCGCCTTTCTTTCCAGAGACGTAAGGATATATGGGCGTAGTGCATGGCCTATTGGATTGAGACGTCCAGAGCAGTGCGAGATTCAAGACTAGGCCCGCCGCCTTGAATCCGACAGCGTTGGTCCTGGCCCTGGAGGAGCCTCCGGTAGAAGGAGATCCACCAAAACTCTTCAAAAAGTGTCTCCCCGAATTCACAGCCAGCAGAAGGGCTGAGATGAACAGGCTAGAAACTCCTGTGGCAAAGAACTGTGGAATAGAGACAGACTCTGCTTCAGCACGATGGGTGAACCTCACGAGAAGGGCGACTGCTCACTACACTACATTCCGAGTAAGGCGCATATGGGGGCCGTCGTGAGGCCACTGCCGAGATGAAGCCGGACGTCATTTGTACCCATGCTGACGTCGTCAGAAAGACCAGTATACGGGCGACTCGACTTTCATGCGAGACGCGAAGGAGATTGATCTGACATGAGCCAATACACAATCAGCTTCCCACAAGAGTACGGCAGCCTTCAAAAGAACTCACAAAGTTGATCCTAATTATCAAGTTTGCAGCGATTGCCACAGGAGCTGATAAGGGCAATTGCGCGATAAGCGGTCCCAGGAAAGCATCTCGTTGTCTTGCAGTCCAAGCCCCAAAAGTATACGCGGAGTAAGGCGCGAGGCAGAGTACGCCAGCCAAGATATTCCATAACGTTCCCTCCATCTCCGCCGTGGTCGGTAGAACCAGACTGACACACATGGACATGACGAAGAGCATGTCGTAGTTCTGGGATGTAGTAGTAGAGCCATAGAGAGGGGTTAAAGCTTTTTGGGAGGCGTATTGAGTGAGGCCGAGGACGACGATCAGATAGACTGTTTTGAGTAAGACGAGAATGGGTGTGAGTTGAGAGTTTGGTGCTTCAGCAGCGGGAATTGTGATGGCTGTGTCGCTGGAGGAGGAACTAGCGGGTGCTTCTGATGAGGTTGATGGTGTTTCTGGAGCCGCTTGTGGCTTCTTCCTCTGGGCCATTGACTCGAAAGATGTTGTGTGTAGTGGGAGCAGAGATCAAGGTGCAGTTTCCACACGCGAGAACACGTCGACAAACGGACATATTGCGGACAAATACGCAGGTTATCTTATCTAAGAATACAGGGTGGTCCACTCATCATGGGCGGCTAGTAATACAGGTGTTGAGGCTAGTTGGACGAAAGAGCAAGATTTGGAAGACAATTACTATAAGTTCCCGATGATGTTTCCACCATTACCGCCTGTCGCAGCGCCGCTGTCAGCCACACCAGCAGCATTATCTGCAGCGTCATCACAGTCAGCCTCCGGAGGTGATGAACCGGAGGTCGAGCCTGTGAGAAGGTGATCGAATAAGTACATGTCAATGGGCGAGGGGAATCTAGATGAATGGGGAGGCCGACTCACTACCTAGGAGGTTGTTGAGTACGTTCGCGCCACCAACGTCATGAAGTACATCGAGGTTGAGGAGCGAGCCACCTGAAGTTGTAACAGGTTTAGTGGCGAGGTGGTTGACTGAGCCACCCGAGGCGTCCCCGCCAGCCCCACTATAAGCGTCGCCCCCATTGCCGGCGATATTTGTGGATGGGGCGGCTCCTGATCCATTGGGATGACCGGCAAAGCTGTTGCCAGAATTGAAGGTGTTAGGGTCCTCTGGTGCTGGAGCAGGAGCGGCAGGGGCGGGGGCGGGTGCAGGGGCAGGTGCAGCGGCGGCTGCAACAGGAGGGGCGGGTGCCGGAGCAGGTACAGCAGCATGCACTGGCGGATGTGCGGGCGCTGGTGCAAGTGCGGGTGCTGGTGCGGGTGCTGGTGCTGGTGCTGGTGCGGGCGCCGGTGCTGGTGCAGGCGCAGGAGTCGTTGGTCCAGGAGCGGAGCCAAAGTCTGGCGCACCAGCCTCTGGCTGTGGGCCTGGGTTGGTGTCCTCAGGCTGATAATTCGTGGCGTCATCGCTGTCATTGTCGAAATTTGAGTAAGGGTCGGTGCCATCGGGTTTCGGCTTCGGCTTGGGGTGTGCGGCGTGGTTCTGAGGCAGGCCGTTGCTTTGGGAGCAGGGGCCGCAGCTCTCGCTGCCACTGCCGCCGCCATTACCAAGAGCGTTAATTGAGGCGAGGCTGCAAGTACCAGAGGCGTTTTTCACTCCGTCACCAAATGGATCATAAGTATGAAAAGGAGAACGAGTGACAACTCACACGTTTGCTCCCTTCTCTAGGCCAAGGAGATTGTTGGTATCAGGGTTACCCCCAGCGCCGTCGAGGATACCGAGTCCAAAGCGAAGGAGGGGAACAGGACCAGCGCCACTGTTACCAGTGGCCACGTTATTATCGGCGCAGGGTTCATCAGGGCGAGGTGATGGCATAGGAAGACCGAGGACGAGAGGAGAAAGCATGGCACCAGTGACAATAATAGGAGAGAAGTGCATGCTGGAGGGAGTGGCAAATGGCAATGGGCTGTGCCGGGGACGGCTTTTCGATGGCTTGTTCGAGAAGGGGAGACTAGAGAAACCAGTTCTTCACGGGTAGCGATAATATAAGTATTCAGCAAAGATGGAAACTTGTTTTTGAGTCCCATTCAAAAACCTCATCCAAGACTGAGATATCGCAGAACGTCTTAACTTGGACCAAGTCCAGTCCAGGAGTGAAGGTTGCAGATAGGCGCAGCACCTGGTTAAAGTTCTCATTTAATCTGGTTGAAAGGAGGTGTTGGTCGATTGAAATCTCTTCATGTCGGTAATAGTCTGCCATAGAACGGCACGCAGTCACGCATGCAGAGTGGTCGCTGTAATGTACGCGGGTGCAATTCAGATCTTGCGGTGAGGGTCGATAAACAAACGATATTTGCTCGTGGACCAATCCCCATTCCTCATCGCCTCTCCCACTTCGTAAAACGACAACCTGCTAATGGCCGATATCGACGAATTAGAACGCGCAGCATCCGCTTTCCCCGACCTCAGCGACTTTGGTGGAACTGGTGGCGCAGCCACAGGCCGCACCAACTTCCCGGCTCTTGATGATGTGGACGGTCTAGAAACGAATGGCTTTGCAGGACTGGGAGACGACGACGACGATGAGGACGGGGGCTTCGGGGCGTTTGGTGGAAGTGGTGGTGGTGTCACGAGTGTCTTTGGCTCAGCGCCTCCCCCAGTGAGGGTTACAGCAGCTGGAGACGACGAGGTCGAGAAATTCACGAATCAGTTCCCCGACATTGGGGAAGCGGTACGTGTATTAGCGTCGGCACTGGTGTTCTTTTTCGCTGACCGAAATCTTTTAAATTACATACCACTTAGGTCCCATCTTATAGTTCCCCTCCCGCCGCGTCTGCGCCTTCATTCTTCCAATCCCCTTCCATCCAACAACAGCCTGCGTACGGCGCCACGCCATACCCCCCGCTTGGAACCCCTGCGCAGTTCCAACAACCTGAGGAGGACTCAGAGCCTATAAGGTACACGGACTCGGAGAGACGCTTCTCAGGATGAAGCGATTGCTGAATAATTTTGTAAAGGGCATGGCGGACGAAACAGCAAGAACGCATTCGTGAGCGCGACGAGGCCTCAGAGAGGAAGAAGCAAGAGACCATCGGCCGCGCCGAGGAAGCCATCGACTCGTTCTATAAAGAGTACAACTCGAAGAAGGAGAAGAACATTGCCGAGAACAAGTGCGTCGCTCTCTTTGTCCTTTCGCTTCCACCCATCCTTCGGTCAGAGGTGCTCACCGAACTATGGATGATGTAGAAAATCCGAGGCCGAGTACAAAGCTTCGCTCACTGACGCCCTCGCCGCTGGTACGACGTGGTCCCGTATCACTGACCTTGTGGAGCTGGAGAACTCTCAATCCAAGACCATCGCACGTGCCGGCCCCGGCACGACCGACCTCACGCGGATGAAGGAGGTGCTTCTGAGGTTGAAGCGGGAGGGCGAGAACGCTCCCGGTGCAGCAGGATACTAGACCGACTGCTTCTTGGTTCTTAGGCGCACTATTCATCCGGCTCACCTAATACATGCCGCTATTTCTCTACTCGCTACGTAACAAAGGACCCATTACGAGTGTCATTTAAAGAACAGGTTGACATATTTATCATGATCAGTTTACAGGATGGGGATGTCTCTTACATTTGTTGCACAAGGTTATCCTACTCCAACCGCTCAGGTTTCAACACGTTTAGACCAAGTGTGGCAGCAAATCAGTCGTGTTCCAGGTGACACCTTTCCTCTCCAAGCTCTTCCATCTGGGACCCGACGGACCTTCTGCCCACTTCAACATCTCCAACTTCTGCTTGATACCATGCCTCTCCGCTTTGGGGTCGCCGCCCTTCATGAACGCTATCGCCTCCCCAGCAAACTTGTGAATCCCTCCCTCGTCATTGATGTTCTTCCTGACATCAGAGAACGAGTTGCCCCATCGGCCACGATAAGTGAGGACAGTGACTATTTGCTTCGGAGTGTATTGCGTGTTGTAGGTTGGTTGGGACGAATGGGAGTGAGCCGCGTCAGAAGGGGCGGAGGGAACAGAGCCTGGCTCGGGTGGAGCTGCGGTGGCCGTTGCGGTGGGCTCGGCCGCGGAAAGAGGGGAAAACGTTTCTGAAGCGACATCGTAGGATGCGGCGCAGTAGTTGAGGACAGGGTCCCATAAGACACCTTTGTTGGTGTAGTCCACGGGACCAACGAGAGGTACGCCACTGTAATAATGTTCTCTGGCGAACCGATTAGAGCGTTAGGTGCAGTATAGTTCTGCGCGTCAGGTGTTCAGTTCACTGACCCATTCTTGCCGTACATAGCGTCTAGGTGAAACGAAAAAGAACAAAACTCAGCTTTCAAGGGGTGAAGCCGACTTTGACAGAAGGGGTGACATACGAGATCCTGTGGCCACATACGCCACGGGCCTGTTCTCCATCTTCTCCACTGTCTTCCACGCCCAGGAGTGACCGTCCGCGTGCGCAGAGAAGTGCACGGCGATAGGGTGTCCATCTTTGAAGCGCACCATAGAGTGCTCCCAGTCACCTATGAACGAGAGTCGCCGACGTGAGACACATCTATTGGACGGTCAATCGCTTCGTGACCTTGCGCACCGACGTGGTTTCCGAAGGCAGTAAAGGCGACGGTGTTACCAAGATTGTAAGGATAGAAGTCTAACATTTTTCGTGCGAGCGGTCGTCAATTGTACCGATATCAGTATTCCAGGTGTTCAACTCACAGAAATAGAAGATATCTATAATGCCGGGTTCGACGATTTTGCTCTTATCGACCGCGATGATCCATACAGCCGACGATGAGAGTCTTGTCTTCGGATCAGGTCTGCCTAAATAAAGAAACTAAGCAGGAACATACAAGTTCCACCAAGGGGATTTAGGTACCTTTCGTAGACATGAGATCTTCGACCTTGGCATTGATCCGAGGGTTGTCCTCCTTGTAAGGCATGAGCCAGGGTCTCTCAGTTCAAAGCATACCAAGGATATCTCCACACACATGATCAACTCACCGCCAAACACAGGTATACATCCGGCTTATCGACATTCGGCAGCTCGAGCAGCTCTGTCTTGCCTATGAGCTCCTCAGGGACGGGGATCCACTTTCCGTCTTTGCCCTGTGGCATGCATCGTCCCAGATGCAGTAGCGGATCTCCCGGCCAGTAATGTTCTTCCCCATGGAGCCACAGTAGAGGTGCATACGTCAGCGCATACGCGGGGAGGGGTGGGTACTCTGGCGCTAGGGGGTTGATAAGAGGGTTCGTTATCGCGATCAAGGCATCGAGGGTATTTAGGACGACGGGGTACCTTGAGCTGGAGCAGCAGTTGCTGCACCGCTTGATTGCATTTGTTCTGCCGCAGCTTTGATCTCGCCCGATTGCTCGCTCGACATGGTTGTGGATGGATAGAGGGTTAGAGAGATGAGCCCCGTCTCGTCATAAATCAGGCACACGACGCCGCCTGTGCACGTGCCTAGTTCTAAGTTCGTCCCACAATGTTCTCAACCACCATTCGCAAAGTAGGACCATTGGTAGCACTGGTATGGGTTCGGGCAGGTCCTATCTGAAGCATTCTCTCATGGTCTTACACTACTAGAAATCTCAGTACGGTCCGTTCATCAGCGGGAGGTTTGTCCAAGGTCAAGGCGAGGTGTGAGTGAGTTTCGACTTGCATATGCAGGTCGTTCAAGAGCGTGTATTCATTTGTCGGTACAGTTTGCGTTTCGAAGACCCGGCCACAGGCAGTGTTCAAATAAGGTGGCAAATCTTCTCCTTCATTGCCCTGTACAATCCTGATAAAGGAACGCTTTTGGTTAGTGTGAATTCGCCGTCTGAGTCTGAGATCAACGATGCCATAACCCGAGGGCATCATGCATTCCAATCGGGTGTATGGTCCAAGGCATCCACTCTGCATCGTTCTAATACGCTGTTCAAACTGGCTCGCCTCCTGCACGAAAGGATCCCCGATTTAGCTGTGATTGAAAGCATACAGACCGGGAGGCCCATCAGGGAAATGAAGGCGCAGCTTGGAAGGCTCCCGGAATGGCTGTAGGTCACAGCTTCTACGCGGCTTGATGATCAGGCGCTGAATCCAGAAACTCCTGCAGGGAGTACTATGCTGGCCTGATCAGGACTCAGCATGTCGGATTCGTAGCGCCTACACAGGGATCGCTGCTCAACTATGTGACACGAGTGCCATTGGGAGTTGTCGCTCAGATAACTGTAAGGGGATTTCAACTGTGGCCGGTCACCAGCATCGACTGATTGCCGCTTGATTGTCGCACCACTTTAGCCGTTTAACCACCCCATGCTGTACGCCTATTCTAATCGCTCTCGAGATGATTCAAGTACGACGCACATTCTTCCAGTATCAGTGTTAAAAAACTCGCTCCTGCCTTGGCTGCGGGGAACAGTGTTGTGAGTTTGATCCCATTCTAGATAATTTGACCTCAACAAGCTTAAATTGCCCTGCCCAGATAGTTAAGCCATCCGAGGTACCTTGAGCCTTGAAGAATTCACAGTAAAGCAGCGAACCAGCAGGCTGACTTCTTTGTTTCTGGATAGCTGGCTCCAATATCCGTTCTGGAGTTCGCCGCGTTGGCAACAGAAGCCGGCAGTGCGTAAGCTTTCCTTCAAGTTGATTCACGGCAACCCTGACTCCCATTTCCTCTAGTTCCAGCCGATGTTCTTTCAGTGTTGCCTGGAGCAAGTGAAGTCGGCAAGGCCATCATCTCACATCCTCTCATCAGAAAGGTTGACATCACGGTGCGCACCATCGGCATCTATTTGTGGTCATACAGAAACCTCACGCTCCTTTGGAGTGATTTAGGCGGGAACGAAGACCGGGAGAGCGATTGGTTCCGTGGTTGGGCAGAATTTGGCAGCGTTTACAGCCGAGTTGGGAGGAAAGGTGAGCACCCCATTTTGTCTGGCCCCTTACAGTTGCTTTTCTCCCTATCTAAAATAATCTCCGTGCGTGATTTGAGGCGCCGGTCATAATCTTCGATGATGCTGACCTTGAATCCGCCATCAACGGTACAGCCTTTGCCGCTTTCGTTGCGTCAGGTCAGACATGTGTCTCTGGTACAAGGCTCTTGGTTCAAGACGGTATCTATGACGCGTTCTTGGCTGGCCTCTTGGCCAAGGTCAAGAGCATCACAGAACGAATCGGTGATCGTGAGTCAATAGCTTACCAACCATATGCTCCTAGCTTATTACTTCCAATGATACGTAATAGCGTTGAACCCCTTATCAACCATGGGGCCCCTGATCTCCCCAGTCGCCTTTGAGAGAGTTGCGCGGATGATGTCCCAAACACGAGGCAAAGTCGTTGCTGGAGGTTCACGCATGAAAGGACTCTCTCCTTTAGACGGCTTCGACTTGAACCATGGATGTTTCTACCCGCCGACGGTTGTCGTAGACGTCGATCCCAAAGACGAGCTATTCCAAGAGGAAGTGTTCGGTCCGATTGTGACCGTCACTCGCTTCAAGGTACATTGACGGCTTCAAAGTCTTTTGCACAATTAAAAAAAAAAGCGTTGACGCAAGCTTTCGTTGTATAGGATGAAGCTTCTGGTGTCGCGCTAGCGAACGACTGCAAGTATGGGTTGGGCGCATCGATATGGACGGCAGATGCCTCGAGGGCACATCGCGTTCCTGCGATGATCGAGGCCGGCCTTTGCTGGGTCAACACGCACCATCGAAACGATCCCAGCTCTCCATGGTACGTCGACCGCTCTCGCAGCCGGCCCGAAACTAGCTGACTACTCCCGCGGTTGTTGGTTGTAGGGGTGGGATGAAAGAGAGCGGCATCGGGAGAGAGAACGGTATCGAGGCTCTAGAGAGCTGTACGCTTCTTCCACCGACCTCTTTTGTGCCACATGGAACTGATGCGATCTGTTTCTACCCACCCCTCCGTTTTCAGACTCACAAAGCAAGTCAACCATAATCAACACCGCGTCGCCTGAAGAGACACGGATTAAAGATGATTGGTTCGCTGGAGATGTCGAGGAGAAGAGATATGGATGAGCGACCGAGATCCTCGCGTCAAGCTCTTGATCAAGTCTTCTGTCTCGGTTAGTTAGGCGTAGCTAAGATTTTACAATCAGGAAATCTGACGAGCGGTGCATTTGGAGACTCGCTGCAAAGTTTCCGAAGCGGTTCCGGGTGATGCTAGCCTGGAGCTGGACCTGGGTTTTGGATCCATTCGCTTTGCAGTTATCCGCTTTGACATTGTGATTCAACCATCAACACCTGCGATGTGATATCTAGCAGTGATCCGGCTCACTGCCTAGAGAGATTTCAAGCCCATGCGTCGTACCGGCCTTTTGAGGTTCACTCAAGCGATATGATGTGAATAGTAGTTGAGGACTGCCCATCCTCTTATTATGTAGCGTCACGTCTCAGAACTTAGGGATAGTGTATATCATCGGTGGTAGTTTATCGTAAGTTAAAGGAATCTGATTCCTATGAAGTAGATACGAGAAATTTGGGGATATCACGCGAAGCCCAGATATGACGGGCTAAAATAGGTTCGTCAAGTAGCAAATGAGGCTTCTACCTCCCGCAGTTCTCCCTTCCTCGCTTTCCTGCTCAGACTTCTTGTAACCATGGTATACACCAGCCGGTGAGTGAAAATGTTATGATATCCTCGGTTTGGGAATGCAAACGACTTACAGGCTCTTCCGCCAACGTATGATCTTCGAGGCACTCGCGCCCTTTTTCATGGCCGCCATCGTTGAATAGTTCGTAATCGCATTCTCGATGGCATTGACCTAGATGCACAAATGAGTTTATCGGCGTCAACAGAAAGTAATGCGCTGTGCATGATAGACGGGATGTACCTGGGTTTCAAGTGCGAGGCGCATCCCTCTGAGACGGTCAAGCTCAACCAAGAGCTGTTCTTTCCGCCGTGAAGCGGAAAGAGCAGCTGGAATCAAAACCAAGAAAAATGCAGAATCAGCGATGCTATACGCCGAGATGCCGACATAAATCTCCGACATCCAATGAAGGCTCGGAGGTGAATGTAGAGAGCGCATTCGCACTCTCAGCGACTCGATATGCATGCAGCAATCTTCATGCCCCTAAGAAAGTGTCACGCAAACGACTTGCATGTCGCTGAAAGCAAGCTGCAGGCCCACGACTTCAAAAGCGACGGTGGACCTGGTCCCCATTCACCACAACGGCCCGCACAACGATTTTACTCACCAGATTTATCAATCATCCGATCCATCTCGGCCTTCTCCGTCTCCTCATCTACCTTCTTTATAACATACTCCTCCTTCTTCTCTAATCTCTGTATCTGTTGCCGTAGTGCCACCATGGCCTCCTGGATCGTTGCATGTGGGTCCCTCCGCCATTCAAAGTGTGGCATCCATCCAAACATGATGTTACTTGATAGAGATTCAAGAGAACGATCGCATTGGCAGGTGAAACGCTGAGGGCAGAAAACAACAGCGGCTCGGTCAAGTGGAGAGAGCAGGTTTGAAAGCGTGGGCGTTGATTTTACACAGGGGCTGCCCGGTGAATGAGTTGATCACGGTAAGAAAAACAAGGGTCAAGGGGATTCTTTGTAAAGCGGGTCAGTGTAAAATAAGGGAGATGATGATCGCGAGTAATACATTGCTGGTGACTTGATCCCTGTTCAATGTATATTTGTCAAGATATCCTTTACACTTTCAGATCACTCATTGGTACTAGTATAATTCATGCTGATCACCATGCTTGTACAAATATCCTATGAACCCTTCGTTAATTATCACTTTTGGAGCTGAATGTATCGAGGCAATGCTTAGCCGTCATAGCCTCCACTTGATCCTACCCCGTCTTGCCACTATCTTCACCAAGCATGGTGAGACGCATGTAACTTGTTCTATTGACGAGTTTCATTTCAGTCGTCATGTTTATACATGCACCAAGATCAAGTCCGTAGAGCTCCTTTCATGATCAAAGGATCTACTCAGATAGTTCGTATGACCCTAGATGGGAGTGGGATGGCCACGGCAAGGGAAGCAGCGGTCATAGCAATGAATACCGCATACACCAACTGGCCTCCAAGGAGATTGTTTTCCATAGTGAGTGCGAAAAGGCTCGTTGCGCTGTGTTAACTTGGAATTAGTCCGCCTGCCGGAATTGCAGAAAGAATTGGTTCCTTACCTGGCTGGACCGATCGTCCTCATCAAGCTACCCACGGATTGAGCAATGCCGTTCGTGGCGCCGAGCTGGCTCTTCTCCGCAGCGGATGTGATGAACATGAACACACAACCTAGTTATTCACATACCAAAACAGGCTACGTTAACTGAGTCACAGTTCACGTTGATACCAAAGCAAAAACCGATAACCCACCGAAGCCGGCATCGCCAGTAACACTTAACACCAGCTGGATAAAGAGGATCGCCCAGAGCAGATGGTTGCTTTCGACGCCTTTTGCACGTGCCAACATGTTCATGAGCGGTAGCATGCTGAAGTTCCCGATGTAGCTCAGCAGGGCGAACACGTATACTGTCTTCGTTCTATTTGGAGTAACGATGAGAAGTTAAGTGGCTGTGACGGAGAACATGGTATGATTGGACATACCCAAACCGGCGCTGGGCCCTGGCGGAGAAAATAGCCTGCATAATACCGTTGAGCAATCCCTATCGTCCACTTGAAATATCAGTAGTTGGACGTTCAATGAGATCAAGAGCAAGATCCTACATAAGCTCCAAGTAAGATGCCGATAGTCGATGGTTGAAATCCGAGACCTCCAGCTTCTATGGGTGTTGCGTAGAAGAGCGGGATAAGGGCAGCTCTAGCAATATCCAGGAGCGAGAGCGTGGCGTAGTTCGCTACAGCAACTGTCACTCTGGGCGTGAGAATCTCCCGGATTGTATATTGCCTTGGCGGTAGTGACTCAATCGGAGGGTCCGGGTCATCAGTTTCGGAGGAATGAAGCAGCGGCTCATCTGTTTGCGAGAAGGAGTCCAAGCGGACGTGTTGCTTGTACTCGAAGCGCTTTTCCTTATTCTTCTTCAGAGACGGGAGGCTCTGCATTCGATTCAAGTTGGGAATTCAGTAAAAGCTATCAGAGTCGCTTTTTCCTTAGTGGATTCTCGTCTCACCTCCTCCAGGTACACCCCTAAAATTATGATCGTGAACAAGCAGATCGATGCCGCACATGCGCAAGGCAGGAAATAGGGGTAGTCATGCCAGAACTGTCCAGCAAAGATGCTTGGAAACTTATCGTGCGGTTGGGAGAGGAATCCTCCCAGTAATGGACCCTATAGAGTGAGTATATAGCATGAGCGCCGATAACGACAGCGAAGGGTTTGCCGCGCCCAACGTACTATCGTACCGCCAGCGCTCCAAACGACTGGAAGCAGAGCGAAGCCTGTCCACAATAACACGATCAGTCTTAGTAATGTGATTGTCAGTATCAGTATTAGAGTGCTGACCTTCCGCCATACTCGTCTCATCTGTGACCTCGCAGATCGCAGACTTCATGACGCCGATGTTTCCGGAGAGGGCTCCATTGAGTGCTCGGCTGATGACCAACGCGATATACGACTTCGATACCCCGAAGCATACGCTCGATATTAACATCCCAGTCAATCCGTAAAGTATGACAGGTTTTCTTCCTATTCGATCGGAGAGTCGACCCCAACGCAGTATCATTGTGAACTCGGCGAAGAAAAATAGGGATTCCTAACCACCAGAAGTAGAGAAATAGGCGTTGATCAGGCTTTCGGGACATTGTTCGAGTGTGCAGAGCGGATCGATAAGCAGGACTCACAATGAATCCTGCGTAATACCCAATCTTGCGATCATCCCCGCCTGTCACCCCTACCTCAGAGATGAGCTATATCTATAAAGTTAAGCCAAGTCCTGCATGTAAGAGTTACCAAAGCCTTGCCTGGTTGATGAAGGGGTAGAGGACGCTAGCGACGACTATGAAGCCGCCGGTTAGCCACCCACGTGCAGATCGCAGAGGAGGAGTTGTACTGACTTGGCTCTGGCAGCTGTCCAAGCAGGAGAAGAAAAAGCTGATGCATTACTTGCAGTAGCGATACGCCGGTGGTCGGTAATCTTTGCCGGATTGGGGAAGGGGAAGGCTGAGTGCGGACCTCAAGAGGCTGTTTGTGAGCACGATCGTGACCAACCTTGAAAAACCTTTATTTGCCCCGGTATTGCCATGTGGATACAACTTCGTCCCCGCGAGGAGGTATGAAGCCCCATGCCGATATCTTGATGAAAGCTCGGCTTTGGCCTTGGGAGAAGCTAGACCAATAGAAATCCGAATTCGGATAAGGCCGGCCGCATGCCGTAACTCTTGCCCGAACTTGCGGACATGTTAATCGCCAAAAGAAGTGTTAATTTCTATCATCTCCTATTCGGATTTGAAATGGATGCCGCGGAGTCCATTTCATAAAAGCGAATTGGAGGAGCAGGATTTTATCGGTTCGAAGGTTGTGGTTTGGTTGTACCAACATCGACGCGAGAGTTCTGAAAGACTCCCTGTCACCCACTTACGAAAATAAACTACGCAAGCTGCCGGACCTATCGCTTTGAAACGGGACAACTACCGATCAAGGACGTAAATCACGACGCCCTTCCGTACTTCCTGGGTATATCGCCAACTCGAACCTGCCAGCAACGGTGAATCCATGACCTAAACTGAAGTCCGATCCGAAATAGCCATTCGCGACTTAGGCTTAGGTCACAGCTTTGGTGCTCACTGGAAGATGGTTGCGAGATATTTGATGGTCCTCACTGATCTTGCCGCCCACCTGAACTCGTGATAAGGACTCCACGTCATGCAGATCGAAATTTTGTGTATATTCTAGAGGCGCTTGAACGTGGTGCACGTACTTGAGACTCCTTGACCGCCCATGTAGTCAGCTTCGCTCGCCTATCTCAAGCCTGAGCCCCGACCGGCCGACCGATTGGTTTCATGAATCAAGAAGCGCCGCCCTTCGTCATCCAACACCGGTAGATGACCAGATATTACTCTTATATCTGGCAATTGGGCGCTAGCCAAAACAAAGCTAGCTAGAGAACGTTTCTATTTTCTCTCGGCCCTGACGTTACACATGAGTCAATAGTAGTCCTTTGGCGCTACAGATGAGCTAATCGTCTCCTGCATCATGTGTATCATTTCTATCATTCATGTACGGTGCCATGGACAGCTCAGAACTCCCGCAATATAAAGCCACCAGCATTTAGCCCTAAATCTTGTCACATCCTTCACTAGGACTCTAGCTTTAAACCCGCTCTCACTTCCTTCTCACTTACTCCTTGTCCTTCCCCCTCTCCTCATTTTCCTTTTCTCTCTTTTCTCTCCTTCTTCTTCCGTTTTGTTTTTCTGTTTCGGCCCAAGCCTGCGATTTTTCACCTTCCCTTTACTTATCCAAGCTTTCATCAACGCTCTACATTCAAAATGTTCATCGGAGCCGTTCTGGCAACTTTCATCGGATCCATCACCCTCATCGTCGAAGCAGCTCCAATCCCTCCTTCTTCGCAGTTGGTGCGTCCCCTCGTCTGCTTCGACAGATGTATTTCCAACTTATTCTGACCTTTAAATCTCGTAAAGAACGCTTGGGGTGCAACCTGTTGGGGATTCGGAGGATATCTCTGCACGGCCTACGTAACACAGCGAGATGGCCACGGCTTCATTGAGTACGTGTCCAGGAACAACAATGGAGAGAGTTGGACAACCACCGGAACCCCAATCCAGGACAGGCGTGTCACCATCCAGTCCACAGTTCCGATCCTCGCCGTCAATACGCACGACCTCGCCAACTCCGCCACGGGGAAACAGGGCACAACCGCGATCTTCTTCGTTGCGGCCGACAACACCTTGAGGTTCTTCACCGACCGTGATAACGTCGGGTGGAAACTCGACCCTCAGAGTATTCCGGCTCCCGGTCTCAAGTTTATGACGGCTGCCTCACGAGTCAACTCAGACGGTGGTGAGTGGAGAAGGGATTCATTTCCTCTCCATTTGCCTCTCTATGCACTCTGCTCTAATCCATTTACTTCAGCCTATACCTCGATCTTCTGGAACGACTACAATGGGGATGTGCATGTGTGGCGCTCCGATTATCAAGGCACCATGCACGATGATGGGACTATTGCGAACTTCAAGTCGTATGGTACCTTTACAGCCTCCATAACCGGACCGATATCTGGCCGTAAGTTTATTCCTATCACTTCCAGCCGATCCAAATTCTATGATAGGGCTCAGGGCGCATCTTTTCTCCATCCAGCCGTGGTCAGGGACATCTACACTGATGGCGGTCAACACTGGCAGGCCACAACATCTCAGATACAGACCGCAGCAGAAACGGACAACGCTGCCGGAAGCTGGGCGAAACAAAGCGACTTCCATGATGACACCGCTGATCTCGAAGGCGCATCGGGTGTTACTCTTCCCTGGAACCAGGGGACGCAGAAGTTCTACTGCAAGGCCCGGCCGAGCCTGATCCTCGCGCAAAGCACACTTTCGGGAAGCAGTTTCCAACCTGGCGATAAAGTTCTGGCTGGTGTGCCTCTCGTCGGTGTTCCAGTCGACATCGTGGCGACCGCGGTCCAAGTGTCCGGCAATGGTGGAAACTATCTTGTACGTGGTAGTAATTGTCCTTATTGTATTTCAAAATCTGATCTATATCGCTTTCTATTGGGTATGCTCCGCTTGCAGAACATCTTTGCGATGTTTCAGTCGTCAAGGGGCTATGGCCAGGTTCAGTCGTATGTCTCCACCGACGAGGGGTCGACCTGGTCTTCGCCCGTCAGTGTCATGGTCTTCGACCGATAGTCGTAAATATTTGGTTTCGTATGTCCTCCGTACTACCGCGTTGCGACAAGGACATACCCTTTGTCAAATACGAAACGTTTACTGTCGGTGTTGAGCAATCTACCTCACTGAGAACATCGACGTGCGTAAGAAGCCCTAATCCCCCTTTACTCTCGCATCGCACCACTAAACGTACAGTGAGTCCTCGAAGCGCGACGGGTATCTTGAAAAAAAAAACCCTCATTCTTGGGGGATATTTGAGGCTCCTGAGAGCTTCCCATAATTCGGAATGTCCACGCCGTCACTCTCGTCCAGTTCACACGTCGGTTTGCCGCCTGAAATCTGGATTCAGGTGGCTGAAGCGGCCGCAGCTGCGCCACCCCGAGCTTATGGACTTCCCGAAGCAGCCAAGCGAGATCTCCAAAATCTGTCGCTCGTCAGTCGTCCATTTCACCGTTGGTCGAGCGCTGTCCTCTACGGTCGCATTACCGTCACTCATGACCAGATCGCTCGCCTCCGCACCACTCTACTACTTTCGGCACGCTCCCCCCATCCCAACACCATCACCCTAGCCCAATATATCCGGGCACTTCGTGTCGTCATATGTTTGCCTGAGAAGGACCGACATCGGATGATCGAAGAGCTCACGGCTCTGTTGGTGTTGGTGTCAGATACCGTCCAAAGGCTCTTCTTGGACGTGGACCTCAACGGGGGGGAACTACACGCCGTCAACTCCTTCCACACACCTTTCACACTCTATAACGCGATCATGTCCATCAGGAACGTCTCCGAACTCACGCTAGGGAACGACTGTCACTCGGAGATGGATCCTGGGACCGTCCCCCGAAGCCGCCTCCAATGGGCCGACGAGGTTCAAGCCACGATGTGCAAAGGGTCACGCCTATCCTCGAAACTCGATCGCTTGACCCTCACGGTCTCGGGTGGCGTCTCCCTCTCGACGATCGCCACGATCAAGGGTCACTTCGACAACCTTCAATCCCTCACCTTCATCATCTTTGGTCTCAACTTAGAATGGGTCTCATTGATCCTCTTGGTATTGACCCCTGAAGCGCTCGACGGTTTGGCTGTCAACGGGCTGGAGAAGCTGGCCTTCTTGGTCGTCAGGGAGAAGGGGAAGGATATGGTGGCGATGGTCACGAGTCTAGTTGAGCAATTGAATGACCCGAGTCTGGCTCCGTGTCATCAAAGGATCGCCATCAGGGTGGGGTTAGAGAGGTCGGGGGAAGATAAACAGGAGCCGCGTTGGAATCAGATCGCGGAAGCCATCACCGTCGGCCACGAGCTATACTGAAAAAGAAAAGAAAAGAAAAACATGACAAGGCAGAAGGTCAAATCAGTGGGGGGGGGAGGCAGGGCTCGGCAGCACAGATGAGCCATAGACCATAGATGTGCAACACAAATCGGGACATCAAAATTCGGAGAATCTTAGAGATCAGTCGTCTACATTCGTGAAAGTTCTAATACAGGACAGTCCGAGGGTCGTTACAGTACCAGATTATTGTTGGGCCGAGGCAGAAATTACATGTGGGGTTATAAGGATGAATCTTCAATACCCTCTTTTCGTATCCCAAGGAGCTCAAGCGTCTTCAAGGATGGACGGATCGCCTACTTTACTGCGGAATGAGGCGACCGGGATGGAAGATGTTCAGGGTGACCATGGCGAGGAAGATGGGAATACCATCAAGACAATCGAACAACGTCTGGTTGGTGATAATTCTGTGTAAAAGACAAGTGAAAAATAAAAATAAAATAAACCCATTGTCAACTCCAAGAAGGCCGACAAACCCAAGTATAGAAGCACTTACGGCCCACCCCATCCATCAAGAAGCTCGATCGTACGGTAAACGGACCGAATGAGGACGAGGATCGTGGCGATGACGAGTCCAAGAAGCATGGTCCTGACGTTTGGCGTGAGGTTATCGAGGCCGCGGTGCTCACGGCTATCGTTGGTCTTCTCGCCGTCGGCCGTGGTGGTCTCGCTCTGTGGGAGAGAAGGCGCGAGTGGATCGCGGCGAACGCGGAGGGGTCTCTCAGCGAACACGCGCCAGAAGTATTCGATCGATGTGAGGGAGTAGATGGTGATGGCCGCTAGGGAATCAAGAAAGAAAGAAAGAAAAAGCAGGAGACAAGTTAGATCCTGTTTGAGATGGCGGGGCGAAAATAGATAAGGAAGCCCCCCCAACGCACCCATCTGAAGAATGATACCCCCAACCATGACGTGTGCACCGTTCTGGGAGCCTGAAGGGGTATTCGCGGTTGCCGCCATCCCACCCCCGATGGATTGAATGACCAAGGCGACGACATCTACACCAACGAATAGATAGGTATCTATGCACAAAAAGTGGGTGGGTCATGTCAGAGCGCGAAAGGCAGTCGCGAGTCACGTAAAGGAAGGGGGAAAAAAAAGAAATTAAAACGGTGTTTTGACGTACAAATTCTCGGGCTCAACCTGCTGTACTCGGGGCCGATGATGATGATGATGCGAACGAAGGTGATGAAGAAGGCAGCCGTCATGAAGCTGGGCGCGAAAATCGTACAGACGATCCTAGGCGAGAGGGGGAACGGGTGTCGGTGGCTGGCATAACTTCAATCCGGTGGCTTGAACTTACTGCATGATGTATGGGTTCTGACTCCATACGTTCTGACTACCCCAGATCCTTCCTGACCACCCAATGACTTCCACTAAACCACATGTAACGACAGTCGGTATCCACCATCTCTTCACTCGATAATGGAACGCTTGGAAGAGATGTACCACTGGAAGAAGAAAAAAAAAAGTATACGCCACGTGTTAGAGATAGCAGAGCGCATCGTCAAAAGAGGGCCTTTGACTGACATCCAGTTATAGCGAAGAGGGCGACGAAGACGATACAGATGGACAAGGTGGGCACGAAGCCGAAAGTGCTATCATTCCTCACGCTCCATGGGAGTCCAGTGTCAGGATTGATGGCTGAAGGTGGATGCATAACCATTTTTAACTAATTGAACGCAGGGTCTGATGGCGGCGCGAGGTCGGACTGGACCGGACAGTGGAGTCTGGTGGGGGGGGAGGTTTGAACGGTGCCGAGGAGTGATGACTGAACTTGATTCTTTTTATACACTCACTTGAACGTTCTCCTTCCGCAGGGGAGACGGCGTCGTGCCGGGTCTTGGGTGGGAGTGGGCCTCAGGGTCCGCAGCTTGGCACGGAGGCTCCCCGATGATGGGTGATGCGTCATTTTTAGACTTTCTGGGGTAGCTGCATTCGGTGTTGGCCCGTGTCCACGGGCTAAGACGAACCGATGCCCATCGCTCTAGGGGAATGGGTATTTTCTCAAAGGAATGGAATTCATGCAAATGGGTTTGGCCCTGTTTTCCCAGGCCCTTTGTAGTGGACGGAGATCAAAACAACTCGACAGGAGTCAGTGGCCCAAAGACACGTGCCCCTTACACCTTCGGCACGCACAGTTCCTGCGCAACGCTTCACTACGCAGCGGTGAGAGGGTATGGATGCTGCGGCGGACAATACCAGTAGCATGTTTGATACCGCGAGGCTCCTTCTTAAGCTTCTATTCCAAGAGCATCGGAGGGAGTAACGCATATTACTTCTACGAGTCTGGGATCAGTCCAATCACCCAAAGAAATGGCATCGCCTTCATCGGTAAGCACAGCCGAGGTAGTAGGTTTGGATGGGATTCCATACACTCACAGCCCGCTTGGAAGAGCGACCACCTGACGCTTTTGACGCCATCTGTAGTTTCTCGGGAATAGATATATGAGCGAGACTGATATCGCCTTGATTTATCCACTGATGTCTAACGTTTAGCGCCAGTCGTTTTACCTTGTACTGCGGTCTTGCCCGGAAAGTCGTGTATCTTGACACCGGAAAAAAGGTTGGATAGGACCTCCCTCGCCTCCCGCTGGATGACCAACGTTCAGCGCAGGTCGCCCTACGGTGAAACATTGTCCCGAAGGGGGGGGGGGGCCGAGGGATCGCATGACTACTTCAGCCCAACGACCGACTCACTCTAAAGAATGTCAAGAACCAAAAGGGCCCAACGGGCCAATCCCGTCCATGAAGAATTCTGGACCGCCAAGACCCGTCAAAAAACCATCTCAATCACCAAGACGGGCAAAAACCTTCGACTTGCTGCATTTTATTTTGCCAATGATTCAATATCGTTGGGCGAATATGCAGTGCGGGGCGCTCAGATTGTCACTGCGCGCTCATCAACTAGGACACCGTAGTTCTTTCTTCTTCTTCTTCTCATTTTGTTGGGTATCGAACGTCCAGTGCTCGGGAGCCGATGCAGGCTTGTAGGAGAAATCCTTGGCGTCCAAAGATAGCACCCGCGGCATTACATGAGCCTATCTCACAGAGCGTGAGTTGCAAGTCGGATAAACTCCCTCGGGCGCCTCTCGGAACCGAATAGAAGCACCTTCGGGCCAAAAGGACGCAGTGGAGAGCGGTAAAATACTCGTCCTGATGTTGCTTTTTTTTTAGGGATGGGCAAAGGTAAAAAGACCTTAAACGATCATCGAGTCTAGCTAGCCATGAGACGTCGCCAGAAGTCCGTGATTGGGTCTCTGTCCAGTTATTCAAAGTAGAGGGTTTCACGAAATCCAACTTTTCCTAAAAAAAAAAAACGTCCTGAAAGTCATTTCAATTAAAAGTTCAGAATTTTTTTTGACAAGTTGTGCTATTAGCCCTCGAGCCGATAGCACTTTATATATATATACATATATATTGAAAAAGTTGAGTCTGTAAAAGACGATCTAAAAGCCGAGGTGAGCGCGTGCATACTGACTGGCAATTCAACCAAGACACTTTCACATCCCCCTGGTCGTAAATTGCTGTAAGAGAACGAGAGTTTTCATCGATAATCTCCCAGAAGCAAATGATGTCATCTCCAGACTTCCTTCTGTAGCAATTTGGACTTGTCCATCACTGACCTGCATGATGTCATGTAGAAAGTGTGACGATCAACACGGATATGTCCATACCCGGCAGTAACTATGTATCCCAAGATCTCCGCCCAGTGAAGAGAAGTA